>CM072811.1:240821-378561 GCA_037013495.1 Hippophae tibetana
TAATGTCCTTTAAGATTACAACAAAAATTTAAAAATAAGTTATTTTAATATTCGATATATTTAGGATTTACTATAATAATTAGTTGAAAATAACTTTCTAATTTTAATAAAAAATGTATCAATAATAAATTTATTAAATCATAGTATAAAGAATTTGAATTCTCTTAGACTCTAATCTCACAAAGCATAAACTCAAATACAATAATCCTATTGGTTCAAATATTAATTCAACGGTCTTAAAGAATTGAGCTTCTGTATATAAATGAAATAATAGTTTGGCATATGTATAAAGTTGAAAAATCCTAAAAATAGTGCATAATATTAAACTCATGAAAGGAATCAAATTAAAGGATTTTATAACGAAATAAAACGTTATTTTTATACATCAATTAAATTTATCAAATAAATTTTGAAATAACCTTTTAGGGATGAATTTAATGCGAATGACTTCTTCGGAAAGTGTTTCCTAAATATTTTTTCTATATTAAACCAATTCTGACAAGGATATTGGGTCATAGAATAAAATTTGTACTATTCATTTTTATTCTTTATTTTATTTATCTCTACTTTTTATTTTGGAGATATATATTTTTTAAGGATAAGGAACCATGTACAAATTGTACATATATTAAATAATAAGGTGAGTGGTTAATTTGTGTTTTTTGTTTGAATTTGTTTCAGGTAACCCCATATTTGTCTCAAAAAGTTAACACAAATAAACAACAAATAAAATTTTAAAATAAAGAAAAATATGAATGACAAAGATGAGGTATAAAAAATCTAAAACTTCTTATTCTTTTTAACGTTGTTTAAGATTACAAATAAAATTTATAAAATAATTTATTTTAATATTCGACATATTTAGGATTTACTAAAATAATTAGTTGAAAATTACTTTCCGATTTTAATAAAAAAATGTATCAATATTTAAATTTATTAAATCATAGTATTAAGAATTTGAATACGCTTAGACTCTAATCTCATAAAGCATAAACTCAAATACAATAATCCTATTGGTTCAAATATTAATTCAAAGGTAAAAAAGAATTGAGCTTTTGTATATAAATGAAATAATAGTTTGGCATATGTATAAAGTTGGGAAAAGCCTAAAAATAGTGCATAATATTAATCTCACGAAAGGAATCAAATTAAAGGAAAGGGAACCATGTACAAATTGTACATATATTAAATAATAAGGGTGAGTGGTTAATTTGTGTTTTCTGTTTGAATTTCTTTCAGGTAACCCCATATTTGTCCCAAAAAGTTAACACAAATAAACAACAAATAAAATTTTAAAATAAAGAAAAATATGAATGATAAAGATAAGATATAAAAAATAAAAAACATCTCATTCTTTTTTTATGTCCTTTAAGATTACAACAAAAATTTAAAAAATAAGTTATTTTAATATTCGATATATTTAGGATTACTATAATAATTAGTTGAAAATAACTTTCTAATTTTAATAAAAAATGTATCAATATTAAATTTATTAAATCATAGTATAAAGAATTTGAATTCTCTTAGACTCTAATCTCACAAAGCATAAACTCAAATACAATAATCCTATTGGTTCAAATATTAATTCAAAGGTCTTAAAGAATTGAGCTTCTGTATATAAATGAAATAATAGTTTGGCATATGTATAAAGTTGAAAAATCCTAAAAATAGTGCATAATATTAAACTCATGAAAGGAATCAAATTAAAGGATTTTATAACGAAATAAAACGTTATTTTTATACATCAATTAAATTTATCAAATAAATTTTGAAATAACCTTTTAGGGATGAATTTAATGCGAATGACTTCTTCGGAAAGTGTTTCCTAAATATTTTTTCTATATTAAACCAATTCTGACAAGGATATTGGGTCATAGAATAAAATTTGTACTATTCATTTTTATTCTTTATTTTATTTATCTCTACTTTTTATTTTGGAGATATATATTTTTTAAGGATAAGGAACCATGTACAAATTGTACATATATTAAATAATAAGGTGAGTGGTTAATTTGTGTTTTCTGTTTGAATTTGTTTCAGGTAACCCCATATTTGTCTCAAAAAGTTAACACAAATAAACAACAAATAAAATTTTAAAATAAAGAAAAATATGAATGACAAAGATGAGGTATAAAAAATCTAAAACTTCTTATTCTTTTTAACGTCGTTTAAGATTACAAATAAAATTTATAAAATAATTTATTTTAATATTCGACATATTTAGGATTTACTAAAATAATTAGTTGAAAATTACTTTACGATTTTAATAAAAAAATGTATCAATATTAAATTTATTAAATCATAGTATTAAGAATTTGAATACGCTTAGACTCTAATCTCATAAAGCATAAACTCAAATACAATAATCCTATTGGTTCAAATATTAATTCAAAGGTAAAAAAGAATTGAGCTTTTGTATATAAATGAAATAATAGTTTGGCATATGTATAAAGTTGGAAAAGCCTAAAAATAGTGCATAATATTAATCTCACGAAAGGAATCAAATTAAAGGAAAGGGAACCATGTACAAATTGTACATATATTAAATAATAAGGTGAGTGGTTAATTTGTGTTTTCTGTTTGAATTTCTTTCAGGTAACCCCATATTTGTCCCAAAAAGTTAACACAAATAAACAACAAATAAAATTTTAAAATAAAGAAAAATATGAATGATAAAGATAAGATATAAAAAATAAAAAACATCTCATTCTTTTTAATGTCCTTTAAGATTACAACAAAAATTTAAAAAATAAGTTATTTTAATATTCGATATATTTAGGATTTACTATAATAATTAGTTGAAAATAACTTCTAATTTTAATAAAAAATGTATCAATATTAAATTTATTAATCATAGTATAAAGAATTTGAATTCTCTTAGACTCTAATCTCACAAAGCATAAACTCAAATACAATAATCCTATTGCTTCAAATATTAATTCAAAGGTAAAAAAGAATTGAGCGTTTGTATATAAATGAAATAATAGTTTGGCATATGTATAAAGTTGGAAAAGCCTAAAAATAGTGCATAATATTAATCTCACGAAAGGAATCAAATTAAAGGAAAGGGAACCATTTACAAATTGTACATATATTAAATAATATGGTGAGTGGTTAATTTGTGTTCTCTATTTGAATTTGTTCCAGTTAACCCCATATTTGTCACAAAAAGTTAACACAAATAAACAACAAATAAAATTTTAAAATAAAGAAAAATTGAATGACAAAGATGAGGTATAAAAAATCTAAAACTTCTTATTCTTTTTAACGTCGTTTAAGATTACAAATAAAATTCATAAAATAAGTTATTTTAATATTCGACATATTTAGGATTTACTAAAATAATTAGTTGAAAATTACTTTCCGATTTAATAAAAAAATGTATCAATATTAAATTTATTAAATCATAGTATTAAGAATTTGAATTCGCTTAGACTCTAATCTCACAAAGCATAAACTCAAATACAATAATCCTATTGGTTCAAATATTAATTCAATTGTAAAAAAGAATTGAGCTTTTGTATATAAATGAAATAATAATTTGGCATATGTTTAAATTTGGAAAAGCCTAAAAATAGTGCATAATATTAATCTCACGAAAGGAATCAAATTAAAGGAAAAGGAACCATGTACAAATTGTACATATATTAAATAATAAGGTGAGTGGTTAATTTGTGTTTTCTGTTTGAATTTGTTTCAGGTAACCCCATATTTGTCTCAAAAAGTTAACACAAATAAACAACAAATAAAATTTTAAAATAAGAAAAATATGAATGACAAAGATGAGGTATAAAAAATCTAAAACTTCTTATTCTTTTTAACGTCGTTTAAGATTACAAATAAAATTCATAAAATAAGTTATTTTAATATTCGACATATTTAGGATTTACTAAAATAATTAGTTGAAAATTACTTTCCGATTTTAATAAAAAAATGTATCAATATTAAATTTATTAAATCATAGTATTAAGAATTTGAATACGCTTAGACTCTAATCTCATAAAGCATAAACTCAAATACAATAATCCTATTGGTTCAAATATTAATTCAAAGGTAAAAAAGAATTGAGCTTTTGTATATAAATGAAATAATAGTTTGGCATATGTATAAAGTTGGAAAAGCCTAAAAATAGTGCATAATATTAAACTCACGAAAGGAATCAAATTAAAGGAAAGGGAACCATGTACAAATTGTACATATATTAAATAATAAGGTGAGTGATTAATTTGTGTTTTCTGTTTGAATTTCTTTCAGGTAACCCCATATTTGTCCCAAAAAGTTAACACAAATAAACAACAAATAAAATTTTAAAATAAAGAAAAATATGAATGATAAAGATAAGATATAAAAAATAAAAAACATCTCATTCTTTTTAATGTCCTTTAAGATTACAACAAAAATTTAAAAAATAAGTTATTTTAATATTCGATATATTTAGGATTTACTATAATAATTAGTTGAAAATAACTTTCTAATTTTAATAAAAAATGTATCAATAATAAATTTATTAAATCATAGTATAAAGAATTTGAATTCTCTTAGACTCTAATCTCACAAAGCATAAACTCAAATACAATAATCCTATTGGTTCAAATATTAATTCAAAGGTCTTAAAGAATTGAGCTTCTGTATATAAATGAAATAAAAGTTTGGCATATGTATAAAGTTGAAAAATCCTAAAAATAGTGCATAATATTAAACTCTTGAAAGGAATCAAATTAAAGGATTTTATAACGAAATAAACGTTATTTTTATACATCAATTAAATTTATCAAATAAATTTTGAAATAACCTTTTAGGGATGAATTTAATGCGAATGACTTCTTCGGAAAGTGTTTCTAAATATTTTTTCTATATTAAACCAATTCTGACAAGGATATTGGGTCATAGAATAAAATTTGTACTATTCATTTTTATTCTTTATTTTATTTATCTCTACTTTTTATTTTGGAGATATATATTTTTTAAGGATAAGGAACCATGTACAAATTGTACATATATTAAATAATAAGGTGAGTGGTTAATTTGTGTTTTCTGTTTGAATTTGTTTCAGGTAACCCCATATTGTCTCAAAAAAGTTAACACAAATAAACAACAAATAAAATTTTAAATAAAGAAAAATATGAATGACAAAGATGAGGTATAAAAAATCTAAAACTTCTTATTCTTTTTAACGTTGTTTAAGATTACAAATAAAATTTATAAATAATTTATTTTAATATTCGACATATTTAGGATTTACTAAAATAATTAGTTGAAAATTACTTTCCGATTTTAATAAAAAAATGTATCAATATTAAATTTATTAAATCATAGTATTAAGAATTTGAATACGCTTAGACTCTAATCTCATAAAGCATAAACTCAAATACAATAATCCTATTGGTTCAAATATTAATTCAAAGGTAAAAAGAATTGAGCTTTTGTATATAAATGAAATAATAGTTTGGCATATGTATAAAGTTGGAAAAGCCTAAAAATAGTGCATAATATTAATCTCACGAAAGGAATCAAATTAAAGGAAAGGGAACCATGTACAAATTGTACATATATTAAATAATAAGGTGAGTGGTTAATTTGTGTTTTCTGTTTGAATTTCTTTCAGGTAACCCCATATTTGTCCCAAAAAGGTTAACACAAATAAACAACAAATAAAATTTTAAAATAAAGAAAAATATGAATGATAAAGATAAGATATAAAAAATAAAAAACATCTCATTCTTTTTAATGTCCTTTAAGATTACAACAAAAATTTAAAAAATAAGTTATTTTAATATTCGATATATTTAGGATTTACTATAATAATTAGTTGAAAATAACTTTCTAATTTTAATAAAAAATGTATCAATATTAAATTTATTAAATCATAGTATAAAGAATTTGAATTCTCTTAGACTCTAATCTCACAAAGCATAAACTCAAATACAATAATCCTATTGCTTCAAATATTAATTCAAAGGTAAAAAGAATTGAGCGTTTGTATATAAATGAAATAATAGTTTGGCATATGTATAAAGTTGAAAAGCCTAAAAATAGTGCATAATATTAATCTCACGAAAGGAATCAAATTAAAGGAAAGGGAACCATTTACAAATTGTACATATATTAAATAATATGGTGAGTGGTTAATTTGTGTTCTCTATTTGAATTTGTTCAATTAACCCCATATTTGTCACAAAAAGTTAACACAAATAAACAACAAATAAAATTTTAAAATAAAGAAAAATATGAATGACAAAGATGAGGTATAAAAAAATCTAAAACTTCTTATTCTTTTTAACGTCGTTTAAGATTACAAATAAAATTCATAAAATAAGTTATTTTAATATTCGACATATTTAGGATTTACTAAAATAATTAGTTGAAAATTACTTTCCGATTTTAATAAAAAAATGTATCAATATTAAATTTATTAAATCATAGTATTAAGAATTTGAATTCGCTTAGACTCTAATCTCACAAAGCATAAACTCAAATACAATAATCCTATTGGTTCAAATATTAATTCAATTGTAAAAAAGAATTGAGCTTTTGTATATAAATGAAATAATAATTTGGCATATGTTTAAATTTGGAAAAGCCTAAAAATAGTGCATAATATTAATCTCACGAAAGGAATCAAATTAAAGGAAAAGGAACCATGTACAAATTGTACATATATTAAATAATAAGGTGAGTGGTTAAATTTGTGTTTTCTGTTTGAATTTGTTTCAGGTAACCCCATATTTGTCTCAAAAAGTTAACACAAATAAACAACAAATAAAATTTTAAAATAAAGAAAAATATGAATGACAAAGATGAGGTATAAAAAATCTAAAACTTCTTATTCTTTTTAACGTCGTTTAAGATTACAAATAAAATTCATAAAATAAGTTATTTTAATATTCGACATATTTAGGATTTACTAAAATAATTAGTTGAAAATTACTTTCCGATTTTAATAAAAAAATGTATCAATATTAAATTTATTAAATCATAGTATTAAGAATTTGAATTCGCTTAGACTCTAATCTCACAAAGCATAAACTGAAATACAATAATCTTATTGGTTCAAATATTAATTCAAGGTCTAAAACAATTGAGCTTTTGTATATAAATAAAATAATAGTTTGGCATATGTATAAAGTTGGAAAAGCCTAAAAATAGTGCATAATATTATCTCACGAAAGGAATAAATTAAAGGAAAAGGAACCATGTACAAATTGTACATTATATTAAATAATAAGGTGAGTGGTTAATTTGTGTTTTCTGTTTAAATTTATTTCAGGTAACCCCATATTTGTCTCAAAAAGTTAACACAAATAAACAACAAATAAAATTTTAAAATAAAGAAAAATATGAATGATAAAGATAAGATATAAAAAATAAAAAACTTCTCATTCTTTTTAATGTCGTTTAAGATTACAACAAAAATTTACAAAATAAGTTATTTTAATATTCGATATATTTAGGATTTACTATAATAATTAGTTGAAAATAACTTTCTAATTTTAATAAAAAATGTATCAATATTAAATATATTAAATCATAGTATAAAGAATTTGAATTCTCTTAGACTCTAATCTCACAAAGCATAAACTCAAATACAATAATCCTATTGGTTCAAATATTAGTTCAAAGGTCTTAAAGAATTGAGCTTCTGTATATAAATGAAATAATAGTTTGGCATATGTATAAAGTTGGAAAAGCCTAAAAATAGTGCATAATATTAATCTCATGAAAGGAATCAAATTAAAGGAAAAGGAACCATGTACAAATTGTACATATATTAAATAATAAGGTGAGTGGTTAATTTGTGTTTTATGTTTGAATTTGTTTCAGGTAACCCCATATTTGTCTATAAATTTAACACAAATAAACAACAAATAAAATTTTAAAATAAAGAAAAATATGAATGACAAAGAGAAGGTATAAAATATCTAAAACTTCTTATTCTTTTTAACGTCGTTTAAGATTACAAATAAAATTTATAAAATAAGTTATTTTAATATTCGACATATTTAGGATTTACTAAAATAATTAGTTGAAAATTACTTTCCGATTTTAATAAAAAACTGAATCAATATTAAATTTATTAAATCATAGTATTAAGAATTTGAATACGCTTAGACTCTAATCTCACAAAGCATAAACTCAAATACAATAATCCTATTGGTTCAAATATTAATTCAAAGGTAAAAAAGAATTGAGCGTTTGTATATAAATGAAATAATAGTTTGGCATATGTATAAAGTTGGAAAAGCCTAAAATAGTGCATAATATTAATCTCACGAAAGGAATCAAATTAAAGGAAAGGGAACCATTTACAAATTGTACATATATTAAAAAATAAGGTGAGTGGTTAATTTGTGTTTTCTGTTTGAATTTGTTTCAGGTAACCACATATTTGTCTCAGAAAGTTAACACAAATAAACAACAAATAAAATTTTAAAATAAAGAAAAATATGAATGACAAAGATAAGGTATAAAAAATCTAAAACTTATTCTTTTTAACGTCGTTTAAGATTACAAATAAAATTTATAAAATAAGTTATTTTAATATTCGACATATTTAGGATTTACTAAAATAATTAGTTGAAAATTACTTTCCGATTTTAATAAAAAAATGTATCAATATTAAATTTATTAAATCATAGTATTAAGAATTTGAATTCGCTTAGACTCTAATCTCACAAAGCATAAACTCAAATACAATAATCCTATTGGTTCAAATATTAATTCAATTGTAAAAAAGAATTGAGCTTTTGTATATAAATGAAATAATAATTGGCATATGTTTAAAGTTGGAAAAGCCTAAAAATAGTGCATAATATTAATCTCACGAAAGGAGTCAAATTAAAGGAAAAGGAACCATGTACAAATTGTACATATATTAAATAATAAGGTGAGTGGTTAATTTGTGTTTTCTGTTTGAATTTGTTTCAGGTAACCCCATATTTGTCTCAAAAAGTTAACACAAATAAACAACAAATAAAATTTTAAAATAAAGAAAAATATGAATGACAAAGATGAGGTATAAAAAATCTAAAACTTCTTATTCTTTTTAACGTCGTTTAAGATTACAAATAAAATTTATAAAATAATTTATTTTAATATTCGACATATTTAGGATTTACTAAAATAATTAGTTGAAAATTACTTTCCGATTTTAATAAAAAAATGTATCAATATTAAATTTATTAAATCATAGTATTAAGAATTTGAATTCGCTTAGACTCTAATCTCACAAAGCATAAACTCAAATACAATAATCCTATTGGTTCAAATATTAATTCAAAGGTAAAAAAGAATTGAGCTTTTGTATATAAATGAAATAATAGTTTGGCATATGTATAAAGTTGGAAAAGCCTAAAAATAGTGCATAATATTAATCTCACGAAAGGAATCAAATTAAAGGAAAAGGAACCATGTACAAATTGTACATATATTAAATATTAAGGTGAGTGGTTAATTTGTGTTTTCTATTTGAATTGTTTCAGGTAACCCCATATTTGTCTCAAAAAGTTAACACAAATAAACAACAAATAAAATTTTAAAATAAAGAAAAATATGAATGACAAAGATGAGGTATAAAAAATCTAAAACTTCTTATTCTTTTTAACGTCGTTTAAGATTACAAATAAAATTCATAAAATAAGTTATTTAATATTCGACATATTTAGGATTTACTAAAATAATTAGTTGAAAATTACTTTCCGATTTTAATAAAAACTGAATCAATATTAAATTTATTAAATCATAGTATTAAGAATTTGAATACGCTTAGACTCTAATCTCACAAAGCATAAACTCAAATACAATAATCCTATTGGTTCAAATATTAATTCAAAGGTAAAAAAGAATTGAGCGTTTGTATATAAATGAAATAATAGTTTGGCATATGTATAAAGTTGGAAAAGCCTAAAAATAGTGCATAATATTAATCTCACGAAAGGAATCAAATTAAAGAAAGGGAACCATTTACAAATTGTACATATGATTAAAAAATAAGGTGAGTGGTTAATTTGTGTTTTCTGTTTGAATTTGTTTCAGGTAACCACATATTTGTCTCAGAAAGTTAACACAAATAAACAACAAATAAAATTTTAAAATAAAGAAAAATATGAATGACAAAGATAAGGTATAAAAAATCTAAAACTTATTCTTTTTAACGTCGTTTAAGATTACAAATAAAATTTATAAAATAAGTTATTTTAATATTCGACATATTTAGGATTTACTAAAATAATTAGTTGAAAATTACTTTCCGATTTTAATAAAAAAATGTATCAATATTAAATTTATTAAATCATAGTATTAAGAATTTGAATTCGCTTAGACTCTAATCTCACAAAGCATAAACTCAAATACAATAATCCTATTGGTTCAAATATTAATTCAATTGTAAAAAAGAATTGAGCTTTTGTATATAAATGAAATAATAATTTGGCATATGTTTAAAGTTGGAAAAGCCTAAAAATAGTGCATAATATTAATCTCACGAAAGGAGTCAAATTAAAGGAAAAGGAACCATGTACAAATTGTACATATATTAAATAATAAGGTGAGTGGTTAATTTGTGTTTTCTGTTTGAATTTGTTTCAGGTAACCCCATATTTGTCTCAAAAAGTTAACACAAATAAACAACAAATAAAATTTTAAAATAAAGAAAAATATGAATGACAAAGATGAGGTATAAAAAATCTAAAACTTCTTATTCTTTTTAACGTCGTTTAAGATTACAAATAAAATTTATAAAATAATTTATTTTAATATTCGACATATTTAGGATTTACTAAAATAATTAGTTGAAAATTACTTTCCGATTTTAATAAAAAAATGTATCAATATTAAATTTATTAAATCATAGTATTAAGAATTTGAATTCGCTTAGACTCTAATCTCACAAAGCATAAACTCAAATACAATAATCCTATTGGTTCAAATATTAATTCAAAGGTAAAAAAGAATTGAGCTTTTGTATATAAATGAAATAATAGTTTGGCATATGTATAAAGTTGGAAAAGCCTAAAAATAGTGCATAATATTAATCTCACGAAAGGAATCAAATTAAAGGAAAAGGAACCATGTACAAATTGTACATATATTAAATAATAAGGTGAGTGGTTAATTTGTGTTTTCTATTTGAATTTGTTTCAGGTAACCCCATATTTGTCTCAAAAAGTTAACACAAATAAACAAGAAATAAAATTTTAAAATAAAGAAAAATATGAATGACAAAGATGAGGTATAAAAAATCTAAAACTTCTTATTCTTTTTAACGTCGTTTAAGATAACAAATAAAATTTATAAAATAAGTTATTTAATATTCGACATATTTAGGATTTACTAAAATAATTAGTTGAAAATTACTTTCCGATTTTAATAAAAAAATGAATCAATATTAAATTTATTAAATCATAGTATTAAGAATTTGAATACGCTTAGACTCTAATCTCACAAAGCATAAACTCAAATACAATAATCCTATTGCTTCAAATATTAATTCAAAGGTAAAAAAGAATTGAGCGTTTGTATATAAATGAAATAATAGTTTGGCATATGTATAAAGTTGGAAAAGCCTAAAAATAGTGCATAATATTAATCTCACGAAAGGAATCAAATTAAACGAAAGGGAACCATTTACAAATTGTACATATATTAAATAATATGGTGAGTGGTTAATTTGTGTTCTCTATTTGAATTTGTTCCAATTAACCCCATATTTGTCACAAAAAGTTAACACAAATAAACAACAAATAAAATTTTAAAATAAAGAAAAATATGAATGACAAAGATGAGGTATAAAAAATCTAAAACTTCTTATTCTTTTTAACGTCGTTTAAGATTACAAATAAAATTCATAAAATAAGTTATTTTAATATTCGACATATTTAGGATTTACTAAAATAATTAGTTGAAAATTACTTTCCGATTTTAATAAAAAATGTATCAATATTAAATTTATTAAATCATAGTATTAAGAATTTGAATTCGCTTAGACTCTAATCTCACAAAGCATAAACTCAAATACAATAATCCTATTGGTTCAAATATTAATTCAATTGTAAAAAAGAATTGAGCTTTTGTATATAAATGAAATAATAATTTGGCATATGTTTAAATTTGGAAAAGCCTAAAAATAGTGCATAATATTAATCTCACGAAAGGAATCAAATTAAAGGAAAAGGAACCATGTACAAATTGTACATATATTAAATAATAAGGTGAGTGGTTAATTTGTGTTTTCTGTTTGAATTTGTTTCAGGTAACCCCATATTTGTCTCAAAAAGTTAACACAAATAAACAACAAATAAAATTTTAAAATAAAGAAAATATGAATGACAAAGATGAGGTATAAAAAATCTAAAACTTCTTATTCTTTTTAACGTCGTTTAAGATTACAAATAAAATTCATAAAATAAGTTATTTTAATATTCGACATATTTAGGATTTACTAAAATAATTAGTTGAAAATTACTTTCCGATTTTAATAAAAAAATGTATCAATATTAAATTTATTAAATCATAGTATTAAGAATTTGAATTCGCTTAGACTCTAATCTCACAAAGCATAAACTGAAATACAATAATCTTATTGGTTCAAATATTAATTCAAAGGTCTAAAACAATTGAGCTTTTGTATATAAATAAAATAATAGTTTGGCATATGTATAAAGTTGGAAAAGCCTAAAAATAGTGCATAATATTAATCTCACGAAAGGGAATCAAATTAAAGGATTTTATAACGAAAGAAAATATTATTTTTATACATCAATTAAATTTATCAAATAAATTTTGAAATCACTTTTTAGGGATGAATTTAATGTAAATGACTTCTTCGGAAAGTATTTCCTAAATTTTAGTTATATATTAAACCAATTCTGACAAGGATATTGGGTCATAATATAAAATTTTTACTATTCATTTTTATTCTTTATTTTATTTATCTCTACTTTTTATTTTGGAGATATATATTTTTTAAGGATAAGCAACCATGTACAAATTGTACATATATTAAATAATAAGGTGAGTGGTTAATTTGTGTTTTCTGTTTGAATTTGTTTCAGGTAACCCCATATTTGTCTCAAAAAGTTAACACAAATAAACAACAAATAAAATTTTAAATAAAGAAAAATATGAATGACAAAGATAAGGTATAAAAAATCTAAAACTTCTTATTATTTTTAACGTCGTTTAAGATTACAAATAAAATTTTTAAAATAAGTTATTTTAATATTCGACATATTTAGGATTTACTAAAATAATTAGTTGAAAATTACTTTCCGATTTTAATAAAAAAATGTATCAATATTAAATTTATTAAATCATAGTATTAAGAATTTGAATTCGCTTAGACTCTAATCTCACAAAGCATAAACTCAAATAAAATAATCCTATTGGTTCAAATATAAATTTAAAGGTAAAAAAGAATTGAGCTTTTGTATATAAATGAAATAATAGTTTGGCATATGTATAAAGTTGGAAAAGCCTAAAAATAGTGCATAATATTATCTCACGAAAGGAATAAATTAAAGGAAAAGGAACCATGTACAAATTGTACATATATTAAATAATAAGGTGAGTGGTTAATTTGTGTTTTCTGTTTAAATTTATTTCAGGTAACCCCATATTTGTCTCAAAAAGTTAACACAAATAAACAACAAATAAAATTTTAAAATAAAGAAAAATATGAATGATAAAGATAAGATATAAAAAATAAAAAACATCTCATTCTTTTTAATGTCGTTTAAGATTACAACAAAAATTTACAAAATAAGTTATTTTAATATTCGATATATTTAGGATTTACTATAATAATTAGTTGAAAATAACTTTCTAATTTTAATAAAAAATGTATCAATATTAAATATATTAAATCATAGTATAAAGAATTTGAATTCTCTTAGACTCTAATCTCACAAAGCATAAACTCAAATACAATAATCCTATTGGTTCAAATATTAGTTCAAAGGTCTTAAAGAATTGAGCTTCTGTATATAAATGAAATAATAGTTTGGCATATGTATAAAGTTGGAAAAGCCTAAAAATAGTGCATAATATTAATCTCATGAAAGGAATCAAATTAAAGGAAAAGGAACCATGTACAAATTGTACATATATTAAATAATAAGGTGAGTGGTTAATTTGTGTTTTATGTTTGAATTTGTTTCAGGTAACCCCATATTTGTCTATAAATTTAACACAAATAAACAACAAATAAAATTTTAAAATAAAGAAAAATATGAATGACAAAGAGAAGGTATAAAATATCTAAAACTTCTTATTCTTTTTAACGTCGTTTAAGATTACAAATAAAATTTATAAAATAAGTTATTTTAATATTCGACATATTTAGGATTTACTAAAATAATTAGTTGAAAATTACTTTCCGATTTTAATAAAAAACTGAATCAATATTAAATTTATTAAATCATAGTATTAAGAATTTGAATACGCTTAGACTCTAATCTCACAAAGCATAAACTCAAATACAATAATCCTATTGGTTCAAATATTAATTCAAAGGTAAAAAAGAATTGAGCGTTTGTATATAAATGAAATAATAGTTTGGCATATGTATAAAGTTGGAAAAGCCTAAAAATAGTGCATAATATTAATCTCACGAAAGGAATCAAATTAAAGGAAAGGGAACCATTTACAAATTGTACATATATTAAAAAATAAGGTGAGTGGTTAATTTGTGTTTTCTGTTTGAATTTGTTTCAGGTAACCACATATTTGTCTCAGAAAGTTAACACAAATAAACAACAAATAAAATTTTAAAATAAAGAAAAATATGAATGACAAAGATAAGGTATAAAAAATCTAAAACTTATTCTTTTTAACGTCGTTTAAGATTACAAATAAAATTTATAAAATAAGTTATTTTAATATTCGACATATTTAGGATTTACTAAAATAATTAGTTGAAAATTACTTTCCGATTTTAATAAAAAAATGTATCAATATTAAATTTATTAAATCATAGTATTAAGAATTTGAATTCGCTTAGACTCTAATCTCACAAAGCATAAACTCAAATACAATAATCCTATTGGTTCAAATATTAATTCAATTGTAAAAAAGAATTGAGCTTTTGTATATAAATGAAATAATAATTTGGCATATGTTTAAAGTTGGAAAAGCCTAAAAATAGTGCATAATATTAATCTCACGAAAGGAGTCAAATTAAAGGAAAAGGAACCATGTACAAATTGTACATATATTAAATAATAAGGTGAGTGGTTAATTTGTGTTTTCTGTTTGAATTTGTTTCAGGTAACCCCATATTTGTCTCAAAAAGTTAACACAAATAAACAACAAATAAAATTTTAAAATAAAGAAAAATATGAATGACAAAGATGAGGTATAAAAAATCTAAAACTTCTTATTCTTTTTAACGTCGTTTAAGATTACAAATAAAATTCATAAAATAAGTTATTTTAATATTCGACATATTTAGGATTTACTAAAATAATTAGTTGAAAATTACTTTCCGATTTTAATAAAAAAATGTATCAATATTAAATTTATTAAATCATAGTATTAAGAATTTGAATTCGCTTAGACTCTAATCTCACAAAGCATAAACTGAAATACAATAATCTTATTGGTTCAAATATTAATTCAAAGGTCTAAAACAATTGAGCTTTTGTATATAAATAAAATAATAGTTTGGCATATGTATAAAGTTGGAAAAGCCTAAAAATAGTGCATAATATTAATCTCACGAAAGGAATCAAATTAAAGGATTTTATAACGAAAGAAAATATTATTTTTATACATCAATTAAATTTATCAAATAAATTTTGAAATCACTTTTTAGGGATGAATTTAATGTAAATGACTTCTTCGGAAAGTATTTCCTAAATTTTAGTTATATATTAAACCAATTCTGACAAGGATATTGGGTCATAATATAAAATTTTTACTATTCATTTTTATTCTTTATTTTATTTATCTCTACTTTTTATTTTGGAGATATATATTTTTTAAGGATAAGCAACCATGTACAAATTGTACATATATTAAATAATAAGGTGAGTGGTTAATTTGTGTTTTCTGTTTGAATTTGTTTCAGGTAACCCCATATTTGTCTCAAAAAGTTAACACAAATAAACAACAAATAAAATTTTAAAATAAAGAAAAATATGAATGACAAAGATAAGGTATAAAAAATCTAAAACTTCTTATTATTTTTAACGTCGTTTAAGATTACAAATAAAATTTTTAAAATAAGTTATTTTAATATTCGACATATTTAGGATTTACTAAAATAATTAGTTGAAAATTACTTTCCGATTTTAATAAAAAAATGTATCAATATTAAATTTATTAAATCATAGTATTAAGAATTTGAATTCGCTTAGACTCTAATCTCACAAAGCATAAACTCAAATAAAATAATCCTATTGGTTCAAATATAAATTTAAAGGTAAAAAAGAATTGAGCTTTTGTATATAAATGAAATAATAGTTTGGCATATGTATAAAGTTGGAAAAGCCTAAAAATAGTGCATAATATTATCTCACGAAAGGAATAAATTAAAGGAAAAGGAACCATGTACAAATTGTACATATATTAAATAATAAGGTGAGTGGTTAATTTGTGTTTTCTGTTTAAATTTATTTCAGGTAACCCCATATTTGTCTCAAAAAGTTAACACAAATAAACAACAAATAAAATTTTAAAATAAAGAAAAATATGAATGATAAAGATAAGATATAAAAAATAAAAAACATCTCATTCTTTTTAATGTCGTTTAAGATTACAACAAAAATTTACAAAATAAGTTATTTTAATATTCGATATATTTAGGATTTACTATAATAATTAGTTGAAAATAACTTTCTAATTTTAATAAAAAATGTATCAATATTAAATATATTAAATCATAGTATAAAGAATTTGAATTCTCTTAGACTCTAATCTCACAAAGCATAAACTCAAATACAATAATCCTATTGGTTCAAATATTAGTTCAAAGGTCTTAAAGAATTGAGCTTCTGTATATAAATGAAATAATAGTTTGGCATATGTATAAAGTTGGAAAAGCCTAAAAATAGTGCATAATATTAATCTCATGAAAGGAATCAAATTAAAGGAAAAGGAACCATGTACAAATTGTACATATATTAAATAATAAGGTGAGTGGTTAATTTGTGTTTTATGTTTGAATTTGTTTCAGGTAACCCCATATTTGTCTATAAATTTAACACAAATAAACAACAAATAAAATTTTAAAATAAAGAAAAATATGAATGACAAAGAGAAGGTATAAAATATCTAAAACTTCTTATTCTTTTTAACGTCGTTTAAGATTACAAATAAAATTTATAAAATAAGTTATTTTAATATTCGACATATTTAGGATTTACTAAAATAATTAGTTGAAAATTACTTTCCGATTTTAATAAAAAACTGAATCAATATTAAATTTATTAAATCATAGTATTAAGAATTTGAATACGCTTAGACTCTAATCTCACAAAGCATAAACTCAAATACAATAATCCTATTGGTTCAAATATTAATTCAAAGGTAAAAAAGAATTGAGCGTTTGTATATAAATGAAATAATAGTTTGGCATATGTATAAAGTTGGAAAAGCCTAAAAATAGTGCATAATATTAATCTCACGAAAGGAATCAAATTAAAGGAAAGGGAACCATTTACAAATTGTACATATATTAAAAAATAAGGTGAGTGGTTAATTTGTGTTTTCTGTTTGAATTTGTTTCAGGTAACCACATATTTGTCTCAGAAAGTTAACACAAATAAACAACAAATAAAATTTTAAAATAAAGAAAAATATGAATGACAAAGATAAGGTATAAAAAATCTAAAACTTATTCTTTTTAACGTCGTTTAAGATTACAAATAAAATTTATAAAATAAGTTATTTTAATATTCGACATATTTAGGATTTACTAAAATAATTAGTTGAAAATTACTTTCCGATTTTAATAAAAAAATGTATCAATATTAAATTTATTAAATCATAGTATTAAGAATTTGAATTCGCTTAGACTCTAATCTCACAAAGCATAAACTCAAATACAATAATCCTATTGGTTCAAATATTAATTCAATTGTAAAAAAGAATTGAGCTTTTGTATATAAATGAAATAATAATTTGGCATATGTTTAAAGTTGGAAAAGCCTAAAAATAGTGCATAATATTAATCTCACGAAAGGAGTCAAATTAAAGGAAAAGGAACCATGTACAAATTGTACATATATTAAATAATAAGGTGAGTGGTTAATTTGTGTTTTCTGTTTGAATTTGTTTCAGGTAACCCCATATTTGTCTCAAAAAGTTAACACAAATAAACAACAAATAAAATTTTAAAATAAAGAAAAATATGAATGACAAAGATGAGGTATAAAAAATCTAAAACTTCTTATTCTTTTTAACGTCGTTTAAGATTACAAATAAAATTTATAAAATAATTTATTTTAATATTCGACATATTTAGGATTTACTAAAATAATTAGTTGAAAATTACTTTCCGATTTTAATAAAAAAATGTATCAATATTAAATTTATTAAATCATAGTATTAAGAATTTGAATTCGCTTAGACTCTAATCTCACAAAGTATAAACTCAAATACAATAATCCTATTGGTTCAAATATTAATTCAAAGGTAAAAAAGAATTGAGCTTTTGTATATAAATGAAATAATATTTTGGCATATGTATAAAGTTGGAAAAGCCAAAAAATAGTGCATAATATTAATCTCACGAAAGGAATCAAATTAAACGAAAGGGAACCATTTACAAATTGTACATATATTAAATAATATGGTGAGTGGTTAATTTGTGTTCTCTATTTGAATTTGTTCCAATTAACCCCATATTTGTCACAAAAAGTTAACACAAATAAACAACAAATAAAATTTTAAAATAAAGAAAAATATGAATGACAAAGATGAGGTATAAAAAATCTAAAACTTCTTATTCTTTTTAACGTCGTTTAAGATTACAAATAAAATTCATAAAATAAGTTATTTTAATATTCGACATATTTAGGATTTACTAAAATAATTAGTTGAAAATTACTTTCCGATTTTAATAAAAAAATGTATCAATATTAAATTTATTAAATCATAGTATTAAGAATTTGAATTCGCTTAGACTCTAATCTCACAAAGCATAAACTCAAATACAATAATCCTATTGGTTCAAATATTAATTCAATTGTAAAAAAGAATTGAGCTTTTGTATATAAATGAAATAATAATTTGGCATATGTTTAAATTTGGAAAAGCCTAAAAATAGTGCATAATATTAATCTCACGAAAGGAATCAAATTAAAGGAAAAGGAACCATGTACAAATTGTACATATATTAAATAATAAGGTGAGTGGTTAATTTGTGTTTTCTGTTTGAATTTGTTTCAGGTAACCCCATATTTGTCTCAAAAAGTTAACACAAATAAACAACAAATAAAATTTTAAAATAAAGAAAAATATGAATGACAAAGATGAGGTATAAAAAATCTAAAACTTCTTATTCTTTTTAACGTCGTTTAAGATTACAAATAAAATTCATAAAATAAGTTATTTTAATATTCGACATATTTAGGATTTACTAAAATAATTAGTTGAAAATTACTTTCCGATTTTAATAAAAAAATGTATCAATATTAAATTTATTAAATCATAGTATTAAGAATTTGAATTCGCTTAGACTCTAATCTCACAAAGCATAAACTGAAATACAATAATCTTATTGGTTCAAATATTAATTCAAAGGTCTAAAACAATTGAGCTTTTGTATATAAATAAAATAATAGTTTGGCATATGTATAAAGTTGGAAAAGCCTAAAAATAGTGCATAATATTAATCTCACGAAAGGAATCAAATTAAAGGATTTTATAACGAAAGAAAATATTATTTTTATACATCAATTAAATTTATCAAATAAATTTTGAAATCACTTTTTAGGGATGAATTTAATGTAAATGACTTCTTCGGAAAGTATTTCCTAAATTTTAGTTATATATTAAACCAATTCTGACAAGGATATTGGGTCATAATATAAAATTTTTACTATTCATTTTTATTCTTTATTTTATTTATCTCTACTTTTTATTTTGGAGATATATATTTTTTAAGGATAAGCAACCATGTACAAATTGTACATATATTAAATAATAAGGTGAGTGGTTAATTTGTGTTTTCTGTTTGAATTTGTTTCAGGTAACCCCATATTTGTCTCAAAAAGTTAACACAAATAAACAACAAATAAAATTTTAAAATAAAGAAAAATATGAATGACAAAGATAAGGTATAAAAAATCTAAAACTTCTTATTATTTTTAACGTCGTTTAAGATTACAAATAAAATTTTTAAAATAAGTTATTTTAATATTCGACATATTTAGGATTTACTAAAATAATTAGTTGAAAATTACTTTCCGATTTTAATAAAAAAATGTATCAATATTAAATTTATTAAATCATAGTATTAAGAATTTGAATTCGCTTAGACTCTAATCTCACAAAGCATAAATCAAATAAAATATTCCTATTGGTTCAAATATAAATTTAAAGGTAAAAAAGAATTGAGCTTTTGTATATAAATGAAATAATAGTTTGGCATATGTATAAAGTTGGAAAAGCCTAAAAATAGTGCATAATATTATCTCACGAAAGGAATAAATTAAAGGAAAAGGAACCATGTACAAATTGTACATATATTAAATAATAAGGTGAGTGGTTAATTTGTGTTTTCTGTTTAAATTTATTTCAGGTAACCCCATATTTGTCTCAAAAAGTTAACACAAATAAACAACAAATAAAATTTTAAAATAAAGAAAAATATGAATGATAAAAATAAGATATAAAAAATAAAAAACATCTCATTCTTTTTAATGTCGTTTAAGATTACAACAAAAATTTACAAAATAAGTTATTTTAATATTCGATATATTTAGGATTTACTATAATAATTAGTTGAAAATAACTTTCTAATTTTAATAAAAAATGTATCAATATTAAATATATTAAATCATAGTATAAAGAATTTGAATTCTCTTAGACTCTAATCTCACAAAGCATAAACTCAAATACAATAATCCTATTGGTTCAAATATTAGTTCAAAGGTCTTAAAGAATTGAGCTTCTGTATATAAATGAAATAATAGTTTGGCATATGTATAAAGTTGGAAAAGCCTAAAAATAGTGCATAATATTAATCTCATGAAAGGAATCAAATTAAAGGAAAAGGAACCATGTACAAATTGTACATATATTAAATAATAAGGTGAGTGGTTAATTTGTGTTTTATGTTTGAATTTGTTTCAGGTAACCCCATATTTGTCTATAAATTTAACACAAATAAACAACAAATAAAATTTTAAAATAAAGAAAAATATGAATGACAAAGAGAAGGTATAAAATATCTAAAACTTCTTATTCTTTTTAACGTCGTTTAAGATTACAAATAAAATTTATAAAATAAGTTATTTTAATATTCGACATATTTAGGATTTACTAAAATAATTAGTTGAAAATTACTTTCCGATTTTAATAAAAAACTGAATCAATATTAAATTTATTAAATCATAGTATTAAGAATTTGAATACGCTTAGACTCTAATCTCAGAAAGCATAAACTCAAATACAATAATCCTATTGGTTCAAATATTAATTCAAAGGTAAAAAAGAATTGAGCGTTTGTATATAAATGAAATAATAGTTTGGCATATGTATAAAGTTGGAAAAGCCTAAAAATAGTGCATAATATTAATCTCACGAAAGGAGTCAAATTAAAGGAAAAGGAACCATGTACAAATTGTACATATATTAAATAATAAGGTGAGTGGTTAATTTGTGTTTTCTGTTTGAATTTGTTTCAGGTAACCCCATATTTGTCTCAAAAAGTTAACACAAATAAACAACAAATAAAATTTTAAAATAAAGAAAAATATGAATGACAAAGATGAGGTATAAAAAATCTAAAACTTCTTATTCTTTTTAACGTCGTTTAAGATTACAAATAAAATTTATAAAATAATTTATTTTAATATTCGACATATTTAGGATTTACTAAAATAATTAGTTGAAAATTACTTTCCGATTTTAATAAAAAAATGTATCAATATTAAATTTATTAAATCATAGTATTAAGAATTTGAATTCGCTTAGACTCTAATCTCACAAAGTATAAACTCAAATACAATAATCCTATTGGTTCAAATATTAATTCAAAGGTAAAAAAGAATTGAGCTTTTGTATATAAATGAAATAATATTTTGGCATATGTATAAAGTTGGAAAAGCCAAAAAATAGTGCATAATATTAATCTCACGAAAGGAATCAAATTAAAGGAAAAGGAACCATGTACAAATTGTACATATATTAAATAATAAGGTGAGTG
Source organism: Hippophae tibetana (assembly GCA_037013495.1). Classification (NCBI taxonomy): domain Eukaryota; kingdom Viridiplantae; phylum Streptophyta; class Magnoliopsida; order Rosales; family Elaeagnaceae; genus Hippophae; species Hippophae tibetana. Next base: position 263,191 of record CM072811.1, read on the forward strand.
GTTAATTTGTGTTTTCTATTTGAATTTGTTTCAGGTAACCCCATATTTGTCTCAAAAAGGTAACACAAATAAACAACAAATAAAATTTTAAAATAAAGAAAAATATGAATGACAAAGATGAGGTATAAAAAATCTAAAACTTCTTATTCTTTTTAACGTCGTTTAAGATTACAAATAAAATTTATAAAATAAGTTATTTTAATATTCGACATATTTAGGATTTACTAAAATAATTAGTTGAAAATTACTTTCCGATTTTAATAAAAAAATGTATCAATATTAAATTTATTAAATCATAGTATTAAGAATTTGAATTCGCTTAGACTCTAATCTCACAAAGCATAAACTCAAATACAATAATCCTATTGGTTCAAATATTAATTCAATTGTAAAAAAGAATTGAGCTTTTGTATATAAATGAAATAATAATTTGGCATATGTTTAAATTTGGAAAAGCCTAAAAATAGTGCATAATATTAATCTCACGAAAGGAATCAAATTAAAGGAAAAGGAACCATGTACAAATTGTACATATATTAAATAATAAGGTGAGTGGTTAATTTGTGTTTTCTGTTTGAATTTGTTTCAGGTAACCCCATATTTGTCTCAAAAAGTTAACACAAATAAACAACAAATAAAATTTTAAAATAAAGAAAAATATGAATGACAAAGATGAGGTATAAAAAATCTAAAACTTCTTATTCTTTTTAACGTCGTTTAAGATTACAAATAAAATTCATAAAATAAGTTATTTTAATATTCGACATATTTAGGATTTACTAAAATAATTAGTTGAAAATTACTTTCCGATTTTAATAAAAAAATGTATCAATATTAAATTTATTAAATCATAGTATTAAGAATTTGAATTCGCTTAGACTCTAATCTCACAAAGCATAAACTGAAATACAATAATCTTATTGGTTCAAATATTAATTCAAAGGTCTAAAACAATTGAGCTTTTGTATATAAATAAAATAATAGTTTGGCATATGTATAAAGTTGGAAAAGCCTAAAAATAGTGCATAATATTAATCTCACGAAAGGAATCAAATTAAAGGATTTTATAACGAAAGAAAATATTATTTTTATACATCAATTAAATTTATCAAATAAATTTTGAAATCACTTTTTAGGGATGAATTTAATGTAAATGACTTCTTCGGAAAGTATTTCCTAAATTTTAGTTATATATTAAACCAATTCTGACAAGGATATTGGGTCATAATATAAAATTTTTACTATTCATTTTTATTCTTTATTTTATTTATCTCTACTTTTTATTTTGGAGATATATATTTTTTAAGGATAAGCAACCATGTACAAATTGTACATATATTAAATAATAAGGTGAGTGGTTAATTTGTGTTTTCTGTTTGAATTTGTTTCAGGTAACCCCATATTTGTCTCAAAAAGTTAACACAAATAAACAACAAATAAAATTTTAAAATAAAGAAAAATATGAATGACAAAGATAAGGTATAAAAAATCTAAAACTTCTTATTATTTTTAACGTCGTTTAAGATTACAAATAAAATTTTTAAAATAAGTTATTTTAATATTCGACATATTTAGGATTTACTAAAATAATTAGTTGAAAATTACTTTCCGATTTTAATAAAAAAATGTATCAATATTAAATTTATTAAATCATAGTATTAAGAATTTGAATTCGCTTAGACTCTAATCTCACAAAGCATAAATCAAATAAAATATTCCTATTGGTTCAAATATAAATTTAAAGGTAAAAAAGAATTGAGCTTTTGTATATAAATGAAATAATAGTTTGGCATATGTATAAAGTTGGAAAAGCCTAAAAATAGTGCATAATATTATCTCACGAAAGGAATAAATTAAAGGAAAAGGAACCATGTACAAATTGTACATATATTAAATAATAAGGTGCGTGGTTAATTTGTGTTTTCTGTTTAAATTTATTTCAGGTAACCCCATATTTGTCTCAAAAAGTTAACACAAATAAACAACAAATAAAATTTTAAAATAAAGAAAAATATGAATGATAAAGATAAGATATAAAAAATAAAAAACATCTCATTCTTTTTAATGTCGTTTAAGATTACAACAAAAATTTACAAAATAAGTTATTTTAATATTCGATATATTTAGGATTTACTAAAATAATTAGTTGAAAATAACTTTCTAATTTTAATAAAAAATGTATCAATATTAAATATATTAAATCATAGTATAAATAATTTGAATTCTCTTAGACTCTAATCTCACAAAGCATAAACTCAAATACAATAATCCTATTGGTTCAAATATTAGTTCAAAGGTCTTAAAGAATTGAGCTTCTGTATATAAATGAAATAATAGTTTGGCATATGTATAAAGTTGGAAAAGCCTAAAAATAGTGCATAATATTAATCTCACGAAAGGAATCAAATTAAAGGAAAAGGAACCATGTACAAATTGTACATATATTAAATAATAAGGTGAGTGGTTAATTTGTGTTTTATGTTTGAATTTGTTTCAGGTAACCCCATATTTGTCTATAAATTTAACACAAATAAACAACAAATAAAATTTTAAAATAAAGAAAAATATGAATGACAAAGAGAAGGTATAAAATATCTAAAACTTCTTATTCTTTTTAACGTCGTTTAAGATTACAAATAAAATTTATAAAATAAGTTATTTTAATATTCGACATATTTAGGATTTACTAAAATAATTAGTTGAAAATTACTTTCCGATTTTAATAAAAAACTGAATCAATATTAAATTTATTAAATCATAGTATTAAGAATTTGAATACGCTTAGACTCTAATCTCAGAAAGCATAAACTCAAATACAATAATCCTATTGGTTCAAATATTAATTCAAAGGTAAAAAAGAATTGAGCGTTTGTATATAAATGAAATAATAGTTTGGCATATGTATAAAGTTGGAAAAGCCTAAAAATAGTGCATAATATTAATCTCACGAAAGGAATCAAATTAAAGGAAAGGGAACCATTTACAAATTGTACATATATTAAAAAATAAGGTGAGTGGTTAATTTGTGTTTTCTGTTTGAATTTGTTTCAGGTAACCACATATTTGTCTCAGAAAGTTAACACAAATAAACAACAAATAAAATTTTAAAATAAAGAAAAATATGAATGACAAAGATAAGGTATAAAAAATCTAAAACTTATTCTTTTTAACGTCGTTTAAGATTACAAATAAAATTTATAAAATAAGTTATTTTAATATTCGACATATTTAGGATTTACTAAAATAATTAGTTGAAAATTACTTTCCGATTTTAATAAAAAAATGTATCAATATTAAATTTATTAAATCATAGTATTAAGAATTTGAATTCGCTTAGACTCTAATCTCACAAAGCATAAACTCAAATACAATAATCCTATTGGTTCAAATATTAATTCAATTGTAAAAAAGAATTGAGCTTTTGTATATAAATGAAATAATAATTTGGCATATGTTTAAAGTTGGAAAAGCCTAAAAATAGTGCATAAAATTAATCTCACGAAAGGAGTCAAATTAAAGGAAAAGGAACCATGTACAAATTGTACATATATTAAATAATAAGGTGAGTGGTTAATTTGTGTTTTCTGTTTGAATTTGTTTCAGGTAACCCCATATTTGTCTCAAAAAGTTAACACAAATAAACAACAAATAAAATTTTAAAATAAAGAAAAATATGAATGACAAAGATGAGGTATAAAAAATCTAAAACTTCTTATTCTTTTTAACGTCGTTTAAGATTACAAATAAAATTTATAAAATAATTTATTTTAATATTCGACATATTTAGGATTTACTAAAATAATTAGTTGAAAATTACTTTCCGATTTTAATAAAAAAATGTATCAATATTAAATTTATTAAATCATAGTATTAAGAATTTGAATTCGCTTAGACTCTAATCTCACAAAGTATAAACTCAAATACAATAATCCTATTGGTTCAAATATTAATTCAAAGGTAAAAAAGAATTGAGCTTTTGTATATAAATGAAATAATATTTTGGCATATGTATAAAGTTGGAAAAGCCAAAAAATAGTGCATAATATTAATCTCACGAAAGGAATCAAATTAAAGGAAAAGGAACCATGTACAAATTGTACATATATTAAATAATAAGGTGAGTGGTTAATTTGTGTTTTCTATTTGAATTTGTTTCAGGTAACCCCATATTTGTCTCAAAAAGGTAACACAAATAAACAACAAATAAAATTTTAAAATAAAGAAAAATATGAATGACAAAGATGAGGTATAAAAAATCTAAAACTTCTTATTCTTTTTAACGTCGTTTAAGATTACAAATAAAATTTATAAAATAAGTTATTTTAATATTCGACATATTTAGGATTTACTAAAATAATTAGTTGAAAATTACTTTCCGATTTTAATAAAAAAATGTATCAATATTAAATTTATTAAATCATAGTATTAAGAATTTGAATTCGCTTAGACTCTAATCTCACAAAGCATAAACTCAAATACAATAATCCTATTGGTTCAAATATTAATTCAATTGTAAAAAAGAATTGAGCTTTTGTATATAAATGAAATAATAATTTGGCATATGTTTAAATTTGGAAAAGCCTAAAAATAGTGCATAATATTAATCTCACGAAAGGAATCAAATTAAAGGAAAAGGAACCATGTACAAATTGTACATATATTAAATAATAAGGTGAGTGGTTAATTTGTGTTTTCTGTTTGAATTTGTTTCAGGTAACCCCATATTTGTCTCAAAAAGTTAACACAAATAAACAACAAATAAAATTTTAAAATAAAGAAAAATATGAATGACAAAGATGAGGTATAAAAAATCTAAAACTTCTTATTCTTTTTAACGTCGTTTAAGATTACAAATAAAATTCATAAAATAAGTTATTTTAATATTCGACATATTTAGGATTTACTAAAATAATTAGTTGAAAATTACTTTCCGATTTTAATAAAAAAATGTATCAATATTAAATTTATTAAATCATAGTATTAAGAATTTGAATTCGCTTAGACTCTAATCTCACAAAGCATAAACTGAAATACAATAATCTTATTGGTTCAAATATTAATTCAAAGGTCTAAAACAATTGAGCTTTTGTATATAAATAAAATAATAGTTTGGCATATGTATAAAGTTGGAAAAGCCTAAAAATAGTGCATAATATTAATCTCACGAAAGGAATCAAATTAAAGGATTTTATAACGAAAGAAAATATTATTTTTATACATCAATTAAATTTATCAAATAAATTTTGAAATCACTTTTTAGGGATGAATTTAATGTAAATGACTTCTTCGGAAAGTATTTCCTAAATTTTAGTTATATATTAAACCAATTCTGACAAGGATATTGGGTCATAATATAAAATTTTTACTATTCATTTTTATTCTTTATTTTATTTATCTCTACTTTTTATTTTGGAGATATATATTTTTTAAGGATAAGCAACCATGTACAAATTGTACATATATTAAATAATAAGGTGAGTGGTTAATTTGTGTTTTCTGTTTGAATTTGTTTCAGGTAACCCCATATTTGTCTCAAAAAGTTAACACAAATAAACAACAAATAAAATTTTAAAATAAAGAAAAATATGAATGACAAAGATAAGGTATAAAAAATCTAAAACTTCTTATTATTTTTAACGTCGTTTAAGATTACAAATAAAATTTTTAAAATAAGTTATTTTAATATTCGACATATTTAGGATTTACTAAAATAATTAGTTGAAAATTACTTTCCGATTTTAATAAAAAAATGTATCAATATTAAATTTATTAAATCATAGTATTAAGAATTTGAATTCGCTTAGACTCTAATCTCACAAAGCATAAACTCAAATAAAATAATCCTATTGGTTCAAATATAAATTTAAAGGTAAAAAAGAATTGAGCTTTTGTATATAAATGAAATAATAGTTTGGCATATGTATAAAGTTGGAAAAGCCTAAAAATAGTGCATAATATTATCTCACGAAAGGAATAAATTAAAGGAAAAGGAACCATGTAAAAATTGTACATATATTAAATAATAAGGTGAGTGGTTAATTTGTGTTTTCTGTTTAAATTTATTTCAGGTAACCCCATATTTGTCTCAAAAAGTTAACACAAATAAACAACAAATAAAATTTTAAAATAAAGAAAAATATGAATGATAAAGATAAGATATAAAAAATAAAAAACATCTCATTCTTTTTAATGTCGTTTAAGATTACAACAAAAATTTACAAAATAAGTTATTTTAATATTCGATATATTTAGGATTTACTATAATAATTAGTTGAAAATAACTTTCTAATTTTAATAAAAAATGTATCAATATTAAATATATTAAATCATAGTATAAAGAATTTGAATTCTCTTAGACTCTAATCTCACAAAGCATAAACTCAAATACAATAATCCTATTGGTTCAAATATTAGTTCAAAGGTCTTAAAGAATTGAGCTTCTGTATATAAATGAAATAATAGTTTGGCATATGTATAAAGTTGGAAAAGCCTAAAAATAGTGCATAATATTAATCTCACGAAAGGAATCAAATTAAAGGAAAAGGAACCATGTACAAATTGTACATATATTAAATAATAAGGTGAGTGGTTAATTTGTGTTTTATGTTTGAATTTGTTTCAGGTAACCCCATATTTGTCTATAAATTTAACACAAATAAACAACAAATAAAATTTTAAAATAAAGAAAAATATGAATGACAAAGAGAAGGTATAAAATATCTAAAACTTCTTATTCTTTTTAACGTCGTTTAAGATTACAAATAAAATTTATAAAATAAGTTATTTTAATATTCGACATATTTAGGATTTACTAAAATAATTAGTTGAAAATTACTTTCCGATTTTAATAAAAAACTGAATCAATATTAAATTTATTAAATCATAGTATTAAGAATTTGAATACGCTTAGACTCTAATCTCACAAAGCATAAACTCAAATACAATAATCCTATTGGTTCAAATATTAATTCAAAGGTAAAAAAGAATTGAGCGTTTGTATATAAATGAAATAATAGTTTGGCATATGTATAAAGTTGGAAAAGCCTAAAAATAGTGCATAATATTAATCTCACGAAAGGAATCAAATTAAAGGAAAGGGAACCATTTACAAATTGTACATATATTAAAAAATAAGGTGAGTGGTTAATTTGTGTTTTCTGTTTGAATTTGTTTCAGGTAACCACATATTTGTCTCAGAAAGTTAACACAAATAAACAACAAATAAAATTTTAAAATAAAGAAAAATATGAATGACAAAGATAAGGTATAAAAAATCTAAAACTTATTCTTTTTAACGTCGTTTAAGATTACAAATAAAATTTATAAAATAAGTTATTTTAATATTCGACATATTTAGGATTTACTAAAATAATTAGTTGAAAATTACTTTCCGATTTTAATAAAAAAATGTATCAATATTAAATTTATTAAATCATAGTATTAAGAATTTGAATTCGCTTAGACTCTAATCTCACAAAGCATAAACTCAAATACAATAATCCTATTGGTTCAAATATTAATTCAATTGTAAAAAAGAATTGAGCTTTTGTATATAAATGAAATAATAATTTGGCATATGTTTAAAGTTGGAAAAGCCTAAAAATAGTGCATAAAATTAATCTCACGAAAGGAGTCAAATTAAAGGAAAAGGAACCATGTACAAATTGTACATATATTAAATAATAAGGTGAGTGGTTAATTTGTGTTTTCTGTTTGAATTTGTTTCAGGTAACCCCATATTTGTCTCAAAAAGTTAACACAAATAAACAACAAATAAAATTTTAAAATAAAGAAAAATATGAATGACAAAGATGAGGTATAAAAAATCTAAAACTTCTTATTCTTTTTAACGTCGTTTAAGATTACAAATAAAATTTATAAAATAATTTATTTTAATATTCGACATATTTAGGATTTACTAAAATAATTAGTTGAAAATTACTTTCCGATTTTAATAAAAAAATGTATCAATATTAAATTTATTAAATCATAGTATTAAGAATTTGAATTCGCTTAGACTCTAATCTCACAAAGTATAAACTCAAATACAATAATCCTATTGGTTCAAATATTAATTCAAAGGTAAAAAAGAATTGAGCTTTTGTATATAAATGAAATAATATTTTGGCATATGTATAAAGTTGGAAAAGCCAAAAAATAGTGCATAATATTAATCTCACGAAAGGAATCAAATTAAAGGAAAAGGAACCATGTACAAATTGTACATATATTAAATAATAAGGTGAGTGGTTAATTTGTGTTTTCTATTTGAATTTGTTTCAGGTAACCCCATATTTGTCTCAAAAAGGTAACACAAATAAACAACAAATAAAATTTTAAAATAAAGAAAAATATGAATGACAAAGATGAGGTATAAAAAATCTAAAACTTCTTATTCTTTTTAACGTCGTTTAAGATTACAAATAAAATTTATAAAATAAGTTATTTTAATATTCGACATATTTAGGATTTACTAAAATAATTAGTTGAAAATTACTTTCCGATTTTAATAAAAAAATGAATCAATATTAAATTTATTATATCATAGTATTAAGAATTTGAATACGCTTAGACTCTAATCTCACAAAGCATAAACTCAAATACAATAATCCTATTGCTTCAAATATTAATTCAAAGGTAAAAAAGAATTGAGCGTTTGTATATAAATGAAATAATAGTTTGGCATATGTATAAAGTTGGAAAAGCCTAAAAATAGTGCATAATATTAATCTCACGAAAGGAATCAAATTAAAGGAAAGGGAACCATTTACAAATTGTACATATATTAAATAATATGGTGAGTGGTTAATTTGTGTTTTCTGTTTGAATTTGTTTCAGGTAACCACATATTTGTCTCAAAAAGTTAACACAAATAAACAACAAATAAAATTTTTAAATAAAGAAAAATATGAATGACAAAGATAAGGTATAAAAAATCTAAAACTTATTCTTTTTAACGTCATTTAAGATTACAAATAAAATTTATAAAATAAGTTATTTTAATATTCGACATATTTAGGATTTACTAAAATAATTAGTTGAAAATTACTTTCCGATTTTAATAAAAAAATGTATCAATATTAAATTTATTAAATCATAGTATTAAGAATTTGAATTCGCTTAGACTCTAATATCACAAAGCATAAACTCAAATACAATAATCCTATTGGTTCAAATATTAATTCAATTGTAAAAAAGAATTGAGCTTTTGTATATAAATGAAATAATAATTTGGCATATGTTTAAAGTTGGAAAAGCCTAAAAATAGTGCATAATATTAATCTCACGAAAGGAATCAAATTAAAGGAAAGGGAACCATTTACAAATTGTACATATATTAAATAATATGGTGAGTGGTTAATTTGTGTTTTCTGTTTGAATTTGTTTCAGGTAACCCCATATTTTTCTCAAAAAGTTAACACAAATAAACAACAAATAAAATTTTAAAATAAAGAAAAATATGAATGACAAAGATGAGGTATAAAAAATCTAAAATTTATTCTTTTTAACGTCGTTTAAGATTACAAATAAAATTTATAAAATAAGTTATTTTAATATTCGACATATTTAGGATTTACTAAAATAATTAGTTGAAAATTACTTTCCGATTTTAATAAAAAAATGTGTCAATATTAAATTTATTAAATCATAGTATTAAGAATTTGAATTCGCTTAGACTCTAATCTCACAAAGCATAAACTCAAATACAATAATCCTATTGGTTCAAATATTAATTCAATTGTAAAAAAGAATTGAGCTTTTGTATATAAATGAAATAATAGTTTGGCATATGTTTAAAGTTGGAAAAGCCTAAAAATAGTGCATAATATTAATCTCACGAAAGGAATCAAATTAAAGGAAAAGGAACGATGTACAAATTGTACATATATTAAATAATAAGGTGAGTGGTTAATTTGTGTTTTCTGTTTGAATTTGTTTCAGGTAACCCCATATTTGTCTCAAATAGTTAACACAAATAAACAACAAATAAAATTTTAAAATAAAGAAAAATATGAATGACAAAGATGAGGTATAAAAAATCTAAAACTTCTTATTCTTTTTAACGTCGTTTAAGATTACAAATAAAATTCATAAAATAAGTTATTTTAATATTCGACATATTTAGGATTTACTAAAATAATTAGTTGAAAATTACTTTCCGATTTTAATAAAAAAATGTATCAATATTAAATTTATTAAATCATAGTATTAAGAATTTGAATTCGCTTAGACTCTAATCTCACAAAGCATAAACTGAAATACAATAATCTTATTGGTTCAAATATTAATTCAAAGGTCTAAAACAATTGAGCTTTTGTATATAAATAAAATAATAGTTTGGCATATGTATAAAGTTGGAAAAGCCTAAAAATAGTGCATAATATTAATCTCACGAAAGGAATCAAATTAAAGGATTTTATAACGAAAGAAAATATTATTTTTATACATCAATTAAATTTATCAAATAAATTTTGAAATCACTTTTTAGGGATGAATTTAATGTAAATGACTTCTTCGGAAAGTATTTCCTAAATTTTAGTTATATATTAAACCAATTCTGACAAGGATATTGGGTCATAATATAAAATTTTTACTATTCATTTTTATTCTTTATTTTATTTATCTCTACTTTTTATTTTGGAGATATATATTTTTTAAGGATAAGCAACCATGTACAAATTGTACATATATTAAATAATAAGGTGAGTGGTTAATTTGTGTTTTCTGTTTGAATTTGTTTCAGGTAACCCCATATTTGTCTCAAAAAGTTAACACAAATAAACAACAAATAAAATTTTAAAATAAAGAAAAATATGAATGACAAAGATACGGTATAAAATATCTAAAACTTCTTATTCTTTTTAACGTCGTTTAAGATTACAAATAAAATTTATAAAATAAGTTATTTTAATATTCGACATATTTAGGATTTACTAAAATAATTAGTTGAAAATTACTTTCCGATTTTAATAAAAAAATGTATCAATATTAAATTTATTAAATCATAGTATTAAGAATTTGAATACGCTTAGACTCTAATCTCATAAAGCATAAACTCAAATACAATAATCCTATTGGTTCAAATATTAATTCAAAGGTAAAAAAGAATTGAGCTTTTGTATATAAATGAAATAATAGTTTGGCATATGTATAAAGTTGGAAAAGCCTAAAAATAGTGCATAATATTATTCTCACGAAAGGAATCAAATTAAAGGAAAGGGAACCATGTACAAATTGTACATATATTAAATAATAAGGTGAGTGGTTAATTTGTGTTTTCTGTTTGAATTTCTTTCACGTAACCCCATATTTGTCCCAAAAAGTTAACACAAATAAACAACAAATAAAATTTTAAAATAAAGAAAAATATGAATGATAAAGATAAGATATAAAAAATAAAAAACATCTCATTCTTTTTAATGTCGTTTAAGATTACAACAAAAATTTACAAAATAAGTTATTTTAATATTCGATATATTTAGGATTTACTATAATAATTAGTTGAAAATAACTTTCTAATTTTAATAAAAAATGTATCAATATTAAATATATTAAATCATAGTATAATGAATTTGAATTCTCTTAGACTCTAATCTCACAAAGCATAAACTCAAATACAATAATCCTATTGGTTCAAATATTAGTTCAATGGTCTTAAAGAATTGAGCTTCTGTATATAAATGAAATAATAGTTTGGCATATGTATAAAGTTGGAAAAGCCTAAAAATAGTGCATAATATTAATCTCACGAAAGGAATCAAAGTAAAGGATTTTATAACGAAACAAAATATTATTTTTATACATCAATTAAATTTATCAAATAAATTTTGAAATTGCTTTTTAGGGATGAATTTAATGTAAATGACTTCTTCGGAAAGTATTTCCTAAATTTTAGTTCTATATTAAACCAATTCTGACAAGGATATTGGGTCATAATATAAAATTTGTACTATTCATTTTTATTCTTTATTTTATTTATCTCTACTTTTTATTTTGGAGATATATATTTTTTAAGTATAAGGAACCATGTACAAATTGTACATATATTAAATAATAAGGTGAGTGTTAATTTGTGTTTTCTCTTTGAATTTATTTCACGTAACCGAATATATGTCTCAAAAAGTTGACACAAATAAACAACAAATAAAATTTTAAAATAAAGAAAAATATGAATGACAAAGATAAGGTATAAAATATCTAAAACTTCTTATTCTTTTTAACGTCGTTTAAGATTACAAATAAAATTTATAAAATAAGTTATTTTAATATTCGACATATTTAGGATTTACAAAAATAATTAGTTGAAAATTACTTTCCGATTTTAATAAAAAAATGTATCAATATTAAATTTATTAAATCATAGTATTAAGAATTTGAATTCGTTTAGACTCTAATCTCACAAAGGATAAACTCAAATACAATAATCCTATTGGTTCAAATAATAATTCAAAGGTAAAAAAGAATTGAGCTTTTGTATATAAATGAAATAATAGTTTGGCATATGTATAAAGTTGGAAAAGCCTAAAAATAGTGCATAATATTAATCTCACGAAAGGAATCATATTAAAGGAAAGGGAACCATGTACAAATTGTACATATATTAAATAATAAGGTGAGTGGTTAATTTGTGTTTTCTGTTTGAATTTCTTTCACGTAACCCCATATTTGTCCCAAAAAGTTAACACAAATAAACAACAAATAAAATTTTAAAATAAAGAAAAATATGAATGATAAAGATAAGATATAAAAAATAAAAAACATCTCATTCTTTTTAATGTCCTTTAAGATTACAACAAAAATTTAAAAAATAAGTTATTTTAATATTCGATATATTTAGGATTTACTATAATAATTAGTTGAAAATAACTTTCTAATTTTAATAAAAAATGTATCAATATTAAATTTATTAAATCATAGTATAAAGAATTTGAATTCTCTTAGACTCTAATCTCACAAAGCATAAACTCAATTACAATAATCCTATTGGTTCAAATATTAATTCAAAGGTCTTAAAGAATTGAGCTTCTGTATATAAATGAAATAATAGTTTGGCATATGTATAAAGTTGAAAAATCCTAAAAATAGTGCATAATATTAAACTCATGAAAGGAATCAAATTAAAGGATTTTATAACGAAATAAAACGTTATTTTTATACATCAATTAAATTTATCAAATAAATTTTGAAATAACCTTTTAGGGATGAATTTAATGCGAATGACTTCTTCGGAAAGTGTTTCCTAAATATTTTTTCTATATTAAACCAATTCTGACAAGGATATTGGGTCATAGAATAAAATTTGTACTATTCATTTTTATTCTTTATTTTATTTATCTCTACTTTTTATTTTGGAGATATATATTTTTTAAGGATAAGGAACCATGTACAAATTGTACATATATTAAATAATAAGGTGAGTGGTTAATTTGTGTTTTCTGTTTGAATTTGTTTGAGGTAACCCCATATTTGTCTATAAAAGTTAACACAAATAAACAACAAATAAAATTTTAAAATAAAGAAAAATATGAATGACAAAGATACGGTATAAAATATCTAAAACTTCTTATTCTTTTTAACGTCGTTTAAGATTACAAATAAAATTTATAAAATAAGTTATTTTAATATTCGACATATTTAGGATTTACTAAAATAATTAGTTGAAAATTACTTTCTGATTTTAATAAAAAAATGTATCAATATTAAATTTATTAAATCATAGTATTAAGAATTTGAATACGCTTAGACTCTAATCTCACAAAGCATAAACTCAAATACAATAATCCTATTGGTTCAAATATTAATTCAAAGGTAAAAAAGAATTGAGCTTTTGTATATAAATGAAATAATAGTTTGGCATATGTATAAAGTTGAAAAAGCCTAAAAATAGTGCATAATATTAATCTCAGGAAATGAATCAAATTAAAGGATTTTATAACGAAATAAAATATTATTTTTATACATCAATTAAATTTATCAAATAAATTTTGAAATCACTTTTTAGGGATGAATTTAATGCAAATGACTTCTTCGGAAAGTATTTCCTAAATTTTTGTTCTATATTAAACCAATTCTGACAAGGATATTGGGTCATAGAATAAATTGTTTTACTATTAATTTTTGTTATTTATTTTATTTATCTCTACTTTTTATTTTTGAGATATATATTTGATGAGCAAAAACCGGTATCGCCAATTCTTGCCAATACTTTGGTTTTAATATTTGTAAAACTCTCGCAAGTGCACGAATTATTTAGTAGAAAATGATAAGTATACTCCCAAGGTCGATCTAAGGAAGGAATGTATGTGATTTTTAATTTATTATTCAAAGTTTTAAAAACGAAATTAAATCCTAAATATCCTGCACGATATTTTGGGTTTTGTGTTTTTAATCTACTTACATAAAAATAAACATAGATTTAATAAATATTTATGCAAATTTTATCTTTTGTAATAGTGGAGTATTTATGGATATAATAACTAAGTTAATTATGCTTGCTCATATTATTTAGGTCATTAAAGATATGTATTGATATTTATTAATTCGCCCTTTTTTGTATGAATACCACCTTTGGTGGGGTTAGATATTCTTTGTTAACTAAACAAATCAATTAACACCTATGGGTGGGGTTGATAACTAATTTGGTTTATTAAATTAATTTCTTTTTCTAAGAGATTGAAAATGAATCATTTAAATGCCACCTTTGGTGGGGTTAGACAGTTTAAACATTATTTAAGGTGTCCTAATTAAACCTAAGAATTTAGTTATCCTAGTACTAACTTTCAAGTTTTAAAACAACTACTGAAAACATGTTGTCAATACATTTTCAGACAATAATTCTTATAAAAACTTTTGAAATAAAGCTTCACTCTAACTACCGGGTGATTGTACCAATAAATAAAAGAGCACTACTCTAAATCAGACCGGATAACTAAACCTTAAAATCTAATTTTCAGATTTATGTTTGTAATGAAAAATAATATATTTCTCTCTAACATTCTTAATATAAAAATCTTGAATAAAAAAAAATCAATTCATTTTAGAGGTTTTTACCTATTTAATATTTTACAAGCATAAAAACGTTATTATTAGATCATGTTTACTAACAGCTAACACAGTTAAATTTAATCACAAACAAATTAAATATAACATATAAGAATAAAGCATAAAAAATAACTGTAAAGAAAATAAAATCCTTACAGAACTTCGATGATAATCCCGTTGCTGGAATACCTCCAAGCGGAATTTGCACTCCCATTTATTGAATCAAAAAGCTAATAAAACCTAAGAAACCTAAAAACTAAGAAAACCTAACAAACCTAAAAAATCTAAGAAAAGATAGAAAGAAAGAGAGAAGAGAATGTGTTTTGAGATGTGTTTAGAAGTGAAGAGAAAGGGGTATTTATAGGTGAGGATGGGGAGAAAAAGTGATTGAAAAAATGTTAAAAAATTGTGAAAACGCGGAGTGCAATTGCTGCGGTCATTGATGACGTCAGCATTATGTCATGGGGCAGCTGCGCGCAAAAATAAGGCAAAATAGGCATCGGCGTGCGGGGATCTGGAGCAAGGCATGGGCGTTGGACTGCAGCATGGCGCACGTGGCTGGGCACTGGCGTGCGTGGCTCTAGGTGCTTCCGCGCGCGTGGCTCGGCTCGGTTGGGTGGCTTGGTGGCGCGATTTTCTCTTTTTTGATATTTTCGACCTTTTTGACCCATTTTTTCCAATTTTCCCATATTTGTCGACCTTTCCCCATTTATTTATTAATATATTTGTGATGTATTGCTTCCAGTATTCCTCTTTGAGTCTTTATGTTACGTTTTTAAGCCAAATTACCTGAAAAACAATTAAAATACCCGTGATTCCAAAAAAGACAAATTTATATGATAAAACATATAAATATATATATTTTTAATCAATTATTGTGAATAAAATCATGGTAAAGTTAGTGCTTTATAAGCACTCCTAAATATTTTTTAAGGAAAAGGAAACATGTACAAATTGTACATATATTAAATAATAAGGTGAGTGGTTAATTTGTGTTTTCTCTTTGAATTTGTTTCAGGTAACCTCATATTTGTCTCAAAAAGTTAACACAAATAAACAACAAATAAAATTTTAAAATAACGAAAAATATGAATGACAAAGATTAGATATAAAAAATCTAAAACATCTCATTCTTTTTAATGTCTTTAAGATTACAACAAAAATTTACAAAATAAGTTATTTTAATATTCGACATATTTAGGATTTATTAAAATAATTAGTTGAAAATTGCTTTCCAATTTTAATAAAAAATGTATCAATATTAAATTTATTAAAACATAGTATTAAGAATTTGAATTCGCTTAGACTCTAATCTCACAAAGCATAAACTCAAATACAATAATCCTATTGGTTCAAATATTAATTCAAAGGTCTAAAAGAATTGAGCTTCTGTATATAAATGAAATAATAGTTTGGCATATGTATAAACTTGAAAAATACTAAATTAAACCAATTCTGACAAGGATATTGGGTCATAGAATAAAGTTTGTACTATTCATTTTTATTCTTTATTTTATTTATCTCTACTTTTTATTTTCGAGATATATATTTTTTAAGAAAAAGGACCCATATACAAACTGTACATATATTAAATAATAAGGTGAGTGGTTAATTTGTGTTTTCTCTTTGAATTTCTTTCAGGTAACCCCATATTTGTCCCAAAAAGTTAACACAAATAAACAACAAATAAAATTTTAAAATAAAGAAAAATATGAATGACAAAGATAAGATATAAAAAATCTAAAACTTCTCATTCTTTTTAATGTCTTTTAAGATTACACCTAAAATCTATAAAATAAGTTATTTTAATATTCGACATATTTAGGATTTACTAAAATAATTAGTTGAAAATAACTTTCTAATTTTAATAAAAAATGTATCAATATTAAATTTATTTAATCATAGTATAAAGAATTTGAATTCGCTTAGACTCAAATCTCACAAAGCATAAACTCAAATACAATAATCTTATTGGTTCAAATATTAATTCAAAGGTCTAAAACAATTGAGCTTCTCTATATAAATCAAATAATAGTTTGGCATATGTATAAAGTTGAAAAAGTCTAAAAATAGTGCATAATATTCATCTCATGAAAGGAATCAAATTAAAGGATTTTATAACGAAATAAAATATTATTTTTATACATCAATTAAATTTATCAAATAAATTTTGAAATCACTTTTTAGGGATGAATTTAATACAAATGACTTCTTCGGAAAATATTTCCTAAATTTTTGTTCTATATTAAACCAATTCTAACAAGGATATTGGTTCATAGAATAAAGTTTGTACTATTCATTTTTATTCTTTATTTTATTTATCTCTACTTTTTATTTTCGAGATATATATTTTTTAAGAAAAAGGAACCGTGTACAAATGGTACATATATTAAATAATAAGGTGAGTGGTTAATTTGTGTTTTGTCTTTGAATTTCTTTCAGGTAACCCCATATTTGTCCCAAAAAGTTAACACAAATAAACAACAAATAAAATTTTAAAATAAAGAAAAATATGAATGACAAAAATAAGATATAAAAAATAAAAAACATCTCATTCTTTTTAATTTCGTTTAAGATTACAACAAAAATTTACAAAATAAGTTATTTTAATATTCGACATATTTAGGATTTACTAAAATAATTAGTTGAAAATAACTTTCGAATTTTAATAAAAAATGTATCAATATTAAATTTATTAAATCATAGTATAAAGAATTTGAATTCGCTTAGACTCTAATCTCACAAAGCATAAACTCAAATACAATAATCCTATTGGTTCAAATATTAATTCAATGGTCTTAAAGAATTGAGCTTCTGTATATAAATGAAATAATAGTTTGGCAAATGTATAAAGTTGAAAAATCCTAAAAATAGTGCATAATATTAATCTCATGAAAGGAATCAAATTAAAGGATTTTATAACGAAATAAAATATTATTTTTATACATCAATTAAATTTATAAAATAAATTTGGAAATCACTTTTTAGGGATGAATTTAATGCAAATGACTTCTTCGGAAAGTATTTCCTAAATTTTTGTTCTATATTAAACCAATTTTGACAAGGATATTGGGTCATAGAATAAAGTTTGTACTATTCATTTTTATTCTTTATTTTATATATCTCTACTTTTTATTTTCGAGATATATATTTTTTAAGAAAAAGGAACCATGTACAAATTGTACATATATTAAATAATAAGGTGAGTGGTTAATTTGTGTTTTCTCTTTGAATTTCTTCCAGGTAACCCTATATTTGTCCCCAAAGGTTAACACAAATAAACAACAAATAAAATTTTAAAATAAAGAAAAATATGAATGACCAAAATAAGATATAAAAAATAAAAAACATCTCATTCTTTTTAATTTCGTTTAAGATTACAACAAAAATTTACAAAATAAGTTATTTTAATATTCGACATATTTAGGATTTACTATAATAATTAGTTGAAAATAGCTTTCTAATTTTAATAAAAAAATGTATCAATGTTAAATTTATTAAATCATAGTATAAAGAATTTGAATTCGCTTAGACTCTAATCTCACAAAGCATAAACTCAAATACAATAATCCTATTGGTTCAAATATTAATTCAAAGGTCTTAAAGAATTGAGCTTCTGTATATAAATCAAATAATAGTTTGGCATAAGTATAAAGTTGAAAAAGCCTAAAAATAGTGCATAATATTAATCTAACGAAAGGAATCAAATTAAAGGATTTTATAACGAAATAAAATATTATTTTTATACATCCATTAAATTTAACAAATAAATTTTGAAATAACCTTTTAGGGATGAATTTAATGCAAATGACTTCTTCGGAAAGTATTTCCTAAATTTTTGTTCTATATTAAACCAATTCTGACAAGGATATTGGGTCATAGAATAAAGTTTGTACTATTCATTTTTATTCTTTATTTGATTTATATCTACTTTTTATTTTCGAGATATATATTTTTTAAGAAAAAGGAACCGTGTTCAAATTGTACATATATTAAATAATAAGGTTAGGGGTTAATTTGTGTTTTCTATTTGAATTTCTTTCAGGTAACCCCATATTTGTCCCAAAAAGTTAACACAAATAAACAACAAATAAAATTTTAAAATAAAGAAAAATATGAATGACAAAGATAAGATATAAAAAATAAAAAAACATCTCATTCTTTTTAATGTCGTTTAAGATTACAACAAAAATTTACAAAATAAGTTATTTTAATATTCGACATATTTAGGATTTACTATAATAATTAGTTGAAAATAACTTTCTAATTTTAATAAAAAATGTATCAATATTAAATTTATTAAATCATAGTATAAAGAATTTGAATTCGCTTAGACTCTAATCTCACAAAGCATAAACTCAAATACAATAATCCTATTGGTTCAAATATTAATTCAAAGGTCTAAAACAATTGAGCTTTTGTATATAAATGAAATAATAGTTTGGCGAATGTATAAAGTTGAAAAATCCTAAAAATAGTGCATAATATTAATCTAACGAAAGGAATCAAATTAAAGGATTTTATAACGAAATAAAATATTATTTTTATACATCAATTAAATTTATAAAATAAATTTTGAAATAACTTTTTAGGGATAAATTTAATGCAAATGACTTCTTCGGAAAGTATTTCCTAAATTTTTGTTCTATATTAAACCAATTCTGACAAGGATATTGGGTCATGGTATAAAGTTTGTATTATTCATTTTTATTCTTTATATTATTTATCTCTACTTTTTATTTTCGAGATATATATTTTTTAAGGAAAAGAACCATGTACAAATTGTAGATATATTAAATTATAATGTGAGTGGTTAATTTGTGTTTTTTCTTTGAATTTGTTTCAGGTAACCCCATATTTGTCTCAAAAAGTTAACACAAATAAACAAAAAATAAAATTTTAATATAAAGAAATATATGAATGACAAAGATAAGGTATAAAAAATCTAAAACTTATTCTTTTTAACGTCGTTTAAGATTACAAATAAAATTTATAAAATAAGTTATTTTAATATTCGACATATTTAGGATTTACTAAAATAATTAGTTGAAAATTGCTTTCCGATTTTAATAAAAAATGTATCAATATTAATTTTATTAAATCATAGTATAAAGAATTTGAATTCGCTTAGACTCTAATCTCACAAAGCATAAACTCAAATACAATAATCCTATTGGTTCAAATATTAATTCAAAGGTCTAAAAGAATTGAGCTTATGTATATAAATGAAATAATAGTTTGGCATATGTATAAACTTGAAAAATAATAAAATATTGCATAATATTAATATCACGAAAGAAATCAAATTAAAGGATTTTATAAAGAAATAAATTATTATTTTTATGCATCATTTAAGTTTATCAAATAAATTTTGAAATAAATATTTAGGGATGAATTTAATGCAAATGACTTCTTCGGAAAGTATTTCCTAAATTTTTGTTCTATATTAAACCAATTCTGACAAGGATATTGGGTCATAGAATAAAGTTTGTACTATTCATTTTTATTGTATATTTTATTTATCTCTACTTTTTATTTTCGAGATATATATTTTTTAAGGAAAAGCAACCATGTACAAATTGTACATATATTAAATAATAAGGTGAGTGGAGAATTTGTGTTTTCTCTTTGAATTTCTTTCAGGTAACCCCATATTTGTCTCAAAAGGTTAACACAAATAAACAACAAATAAAATTTTAAAATAAAGAAAAATGTGAATGACAAAGATAAGATATAAAAAATCTAAAACTTCTCATTCTTTTTAACGTCGTTTAAGATTACAACTAAAATTTATAAAATAAGTTATTTTAATATTCGACATATTTAGGATTTACTAAAATAATTAGTTGAAAATTGCTTTCCGATTTTAATAAAAAATGTATCAATATTAATTTTATTAAAACATAGTATTAAAAATTTGAATTCGCTTAGACTCTAATCTCACAAAGCATAAACTCAAATACAATAATCCTATTGGTTCAAATATTAATTCAAAGGTCTTAAAGAATTGAGCTTCTGTATATAAATCAAATAATAGTTTGGCATAAGTATAAAGTTGAAAAAGCCTAAAAATAGTGCATAATATTAATCTAACGAAAGGAATCAAATTAAAGGATTTTATAACGAAATAAAATATTATTTTTATACATCAATTAAATTTAACAAATAAATTTTGAAATAACCTTTTAGGGATGAATTTAATGCAAATGACTTCTTCGGAAAGTATTTCCTAAATTTTTGTTCTATATTAAACCAATTCTGACAAGGATATTGGGTCATATAATAAATTTTGTACTATTCATTTTTATTCTTTATTTGATTTATCTCTACTTTTTATTTTCGAGATATATATTTTTTAAGAAAAAGTAACCGTGTTCAAATTGTACATATATTAAATAATAAGGTTAGGGGTTAATTTGTGTTTTGTCTTTGAATTTCTTTCAGGTAACCCCATATTTGTCCCAAAAAGTTAACACAAATAAACAACAAATAAAATTTTAAAATAAAGAAAAATATGAATGACAAAGATAAGATATAAAAAATCTAAAACTTCTCATTCTTTTTAATGTCGTTTAAGATTACAACAAAAATTTACAAAATAAGTTATTTTAATATTCGACATATTTAGGATTTACTATAATAATTAGTTGAAAATAACTTTCTAATTTTAATAAAAAATGTATCAATATTAAATTTATTAAATCATAGTATAAAGAATTTGAATTCGCTTAGACTCTAATCTCACAAAGCATAAACTCAAATACAATAATCCTATTGGTTCAAATATTAATTCAAAGGTCTAAAACAATTGAGCTTTTGTATATAAATGAAATAATAGTTTGGCGAATGTATAAAGTTGAAAAATCCTAAAAATAGTGCATAATATTAATCTAACGAAAGGAATCAAATTAAAGGATTTTATAACGAAATAAAATATTATTTTTATACATCAATTAAATTTATAAAATAAATTTTGAAATAACTTTTTAGGGATAAATTTAATGCAAATGACTTCTTCGGAAAGTATTTCCTAAATTTTTGTTCTATATTAAACCAATTCTGACAAGGATATTGGGTCATGGTATAAAGTTTGTATTATTCATTTTTATTCTTTATATTATTTATCTCTACTTTTTATTTTCGAGATATATATTTTTTAAGGAAAAGAACCATGTACAAATTGTAGATATATTAAATTATAATGTGAGTGGTTAATTTGTGTTTTTTCTTTGAATTTGTTTCAGGTAACCCCATATTTGTCTCAAAAAGTTAACACAAATAAACAAAAAATAAAATTTTAATATAAAGAAATATATGAATGACAAAGATAAGGTATAAAAAATCTAAAACTTATTCTTTTTAACGTCGTTTAAGATTACAAATAAAATTTATAAAATAAGTTATTTTAATATTCGACATATTTAGGATTTACTAAAATAATTAGTTGAAAATTGCTTTCCGATTTTAATAAAAAATGTATCAATATTAATTTTATTAAATCATAGTATAAAGAATTTGAATTCGCTTAGACTCTAATCTCACAAAGCATAAACTCAAATACAATAATCCTATTGGTTCAAATATTAATTCAAAGGTCTAAAAGAATTGAGCTTATGTATATAAATGAAATAATAGTTTGGCATATGTATAAACTTGAAAAATAATAAAATATTGCATAATATTAATATCACGAAAGAAATCAAATTAAAGGATTTTATAAAGAAATAAATTATTATTTTTATGCATCATTTAAGTTTATCAAATAAATTTTGAAATAAATATTTAGGGATGAATTTAATGCAAATGACTTCTTCGGAAAGTATTTCCTAAATTTTTGTTCTATATTAAACCAATTCTGACAAGGATATTGGGTCATAGAATAAAGTTTGTACTATTCATTTTTATTGTATATTTTATTTATCTCTACTTTTTATTTTCGAGATATATATTTTTTAAGGAAAAGCAACCATGTACAAATTGTACATATATTAAATAATAAGGTGAGTGGAGAATTTGTGTTTTCTCTTTGAATTTCTTTCAGGTAACCCCATATTTGTCTCAAAAGGTTAACACAAATAAACAACAAATAAAATTTTAAAATAAAGAAAAATGTGAATGACAAAGATAAGATATAAAAAATCTAAAACTTCTCATTCTTTTTAACGTCGTTTAAGATTACAACTAAAATTTATAAAATAAGTTATTTTAATATTCGACATATTTAGGATTTACTAAAATAATTAGTTGAAAATTGCTTTCCGATTTTAATAAAAAATGTATCAATATTAATTTTATTAAAACATAGTATTAAAAATTTGAATTCGCTTAGACTCTAATCTCACAAAGCATAAACTCAAATACAATAATCCTATTGGTTCAAATAT
The DNA here is from genome assembly GCA_037013495.1 of Hippophae tibetana. Classification (NCBI taxonomy): domain Eukaryota; kingdom Viridiplantae; phylum Streptophyta; class Magnoliopsida; order Rosales; family Elaeagnaceae; genus Hippophae; species Hippophae tibetana. The sequence goes on from CM072811.1 coordinate 286,617, forward strand.
TAATTCAAAGGTCTTAAAGAATTGAGCTTCTGTATATAAATCAAATAATAGTTTGGCATAAGTATAAAGTTGAAAAAGCCTAAAAATAGTGCATAATATTAATCTAACGAAAGGAATCAAATTAAAGGATTTTATAACGAAATAAAATATTATTTTTATACATCAATTAAATTTAACAAATAAATTTTGAAATAACCTTTTAGGGATGAATTTAATGCAAATGACTTCTTCGGAAAGTATTTCCTAAATTTTTGTTCTATATTAAACCAATTCTGACAAGGATATTGGGTCATATAATAAATTTTGTACTATTCATTTTTATTCTTTATTTGATTTATCTCTACTTTTTATTTTCGAGATATATATTTTTTAAGAAAAAGTAACCGTGTTCAAATTGTACATATATTAAATAATAAGGTTAGGGGTTAATTTGTGTTTTGTCTTTGAATTTCTTTCAGGTAACCCCATATTTGTCCCAAAAAGTTAACACAAATAAACAACAAATAAAATTTTAAAATAAAGAAAAATATGAATGACAAAGATAAGATATAAAAAATCTAAAACTTCTCATTCTTTTTAATGTCGTTTAAGATTACAACAAAAATTTACAAAATAAGTTATTTTAATATTCGACATATTTAGGATTTACTAAAATAATTAGTTGAAAATTGCTTTCCGATTTTAATAAAAAATGTATCAATATTAATTTTATTAAAACATAGTATTAAGAATTTGAATTCGCTTAGACTCTAATCTCACAAAGCATAAACTCAAATACAATAATCCTATTGGTTCAAATATTAATTTAAAGGTCTTAAAGAATTGAGCTTCTATATATAAATGAAATAATAGTTTGGCAAATGTATAAAGTTGAAAAATCCTAAAAATAGTGCATAATATTAATCTCATGAAAGGAATCAAATTAAAGGATTTTATAACGAAATAAAATATTATTTTTATACATCAATTAAATTTATAAAATAAATTTGGAAATCACTTTTTAGGGATGAATTTAATGCAAATGACTTCTTCGGAAAGTATTTCCTAAATTTTTGTTCTATATTAAACCAATTCTGACAAGGATATTGGGTCATAGAATAAATTTTTTTACTATTCATTTTTATTCTTTATTTGATTTATCTCTACTTTATATTTTCGAGATATATATTTTTTAAGAAAAAGGAACCATGTACAAATTGTACATATATTAAATAATAAGGTGAGTGGTTAATTTGTGTTTTCTATTTGAATTTCTTTCAGGTAACCCTATATTTGTCCCAAAAAGTTAACACAAATAAACAACAAATAAAAGTTTAAAATAAAGAAAAATATGAATGACAAAAATAAGATATAAAAAATAAAAAACATCTCATTCTTTTTAATTTCGTTTAAGATTACAACAAAAATTTACAAAATAAGTTATTTTAATATTCGACATATTTAGGATTTACTATAATAATTAGTTGAAAATAACTTTCTAATTTTAATAAAAAAATGTATCAATGTTAAATTTATTAAATCATAGTATAAAGAATTTGAATTCGCTTAGACTCTAATCTCACAAAGCATAAACTCAAATACAATAATCCTATTGGTTCAAATATTAATTCAAAGGTCTTAAAGAATTGAGCTTCTGTATATAAATCAAATAATAGTTTGGCATAAGTATAAAGTTGAAAAAGCCTAAAAATAGTGCATAATATTAATCTAACGAAAGGAATCAAATTAAAGGATTTTATAACGAAATAAAATATTATTTTTATACATCAATTAAATTTAACAAATAAATTTTGAAATAACCTTTTAGGGATGAATTTAATGCAAATGACTTCTTCGGAAAGTATTTCCTAAATTTTTGTTCTATATTAAACCAATTTTGACAAGGATATTGGGTCATATAATAAAGTTTGTACTATTCATTTTTATTCTTTATTTGATTTATCTTTACTTTTTATTTTCGAGATATATATTTTTTAAAGAGAAGGACCTATGTATTAATTGTACATATAATAAATAATAAGGTTAGGGGTTAATTTGTGTTTTCTCTTTGAATTTCTTTGAGGTAACCCCATATTTGTCCAAAAAAGTTTACACAAATAAACAACAAATAAAATTTTAAAATAAAAAATTGTGAATGACAAAGATAAGATATAAAAAATAAAAAACATCTCATTCTTTTTAATATCTTTAAGATTACAACAAAAATTTACAAAATAAGTTATTTTAATATTCGACATATTTAGGATTTACTATAATAATTAGTTGAAAATAACTTTCTAATTTTAATAAAAAATGTATCAATATTAAATTTATTAAATCATAGTATAAAGAATTTGAATTCGCTTAGACTCTAATCTCACAAAGCATAAACTCAAATACAATAATCCTATTGGTTCAAATATTAATTCAAAGGTCTAAAACAATTGAGCTTTTGTATATAAATGAAATAATAGTTTGGCGAATGTATAAAGTTGAAAAATCCTAAAAATAGTGCATAATATTAATCTAACGAAAGGAATCAAATTAAAGGATTTTATAACGAAATAAAATATTATTTTTATACATCAATTAAATTTATCAAATAAATTTTGAAATAACTTTTTAGGGATAAATTTAATGCAAATGACTTCTTCGGAAAGTATTTCCTAAATTTTTGTTCTATATTAAACCAATTCTGACAAGGATATTGGGTCATAGTATAAAGTTTGTACTATTCATTTTTATTCTATATTTTATTTATCTCTACTTTTTATTTTCGAGATATATATTTTTTAAGGAAAAGCAACCATGTACAAATTGTACATATATTAAATAATAAGGTGAGTGGAGAATTTGTGTTTTCTCTTTGAATTTCTTTCAGGTAACCCCATATTTGTCTCAAAAGGTTAACACAAATAAACAACAAATAAAATTTTAAAATAAAGAAAAATGTGAATGACAAAGATAAGATATAAAAAATCTAAAACTTCTCATTCTTTTTAACGTCGTTTAAGATTACAACTAAAATTTATAAAATAACTTATTTTAATATTCGACATATTTAGGATTTACTAAAATAATTAGTTGAAAATTGCTTTCCGATTTTAATAAAAAATGTATCAATATTAATTTTATTAAAACATAGTATTAAGAATTTGAATTCGCTTAGACTCTAATCTCACAAAGCATAAACTCAAATACAATAATCCTATTGGTTCAAATATTAATTCAAAGGTAAAAAAGAATTGAGCTTTTGTATATAAATGAAATAATAGTTTGGCATATGTATAAAGTTGAAAAATCCTAAAAATAGTGCATAATATTAATCTCAGGAAAGGAATCAAATTAAAGGATTTTATAACGAAATAAAATATTATTTTTATACATCAATTAAATTTATAAAATAAATTTGGAAATCACTTTTTAGGGATGAATTTAATGCAAATGACTTCTTCGGAAAGTATTTCCTAAATTTTTGTTCTATATTAAACCAATTCTGACAAGGATATTGGGTCATAGAATAAAGTTTGTACTATTCATTTTTATTCTTTATTTGATTTATATCTACTTTTTATTTTCGAGATATATATTTTTTAAGAAAAAGGAACCGTGTTCAAATTGTACATATATTAAATAATAAGGTTAGGGGTTAATTTGTGTTTTCTATTTGAATTTCTTTCAGGTAACCCCATATTTGTCCCAAAAAGTTAACACAAATAAACAACAAATAAAATTTTAAAATAAAGAAAAATATGAATGACAAAGATAAGATATAAAAAATAAAAAAACATCTCATTCTTTTTAATGTCGTTTAAGATTACAACAAAAATTTACAAAATAAGTTATTTTAATATTCGACATATTTAGGATTTACTATAATAATTAGTTGAAAATAACTTTCTAATTTTAATAAAAAATGTATCAATATTAAATTTATTAAATCATAGTATAAAGAATTTGAATTCGCTTAGACTCTAATCTCACAAAGCATAAACTCAAATACAATAATCCTATTGGTTCAAATATTAATTCAAAGGTCTAAAACAATTGAGCTTTTGTATATAAATGAAATAATAGTTTGGCGAATGTATAAAGTTGAAAAATCCTAAAAATAGTGCATAATATTAATCTAACGAAAGGAATCAAATTAAAGGATTTTATAACGAAATAAAATATTATTTTTATACATCAATTAAATTTATAAAATAAATTTTGAAATAACTTTTTAGGGATAAATTTAATGCAAATGACTTCTTCGGAAAGTATTTCCTAAATTTTTGTTCTATATTAAACCAATTCTGACAAGGATATTGGGTCATGGTATAAAGTTTGTATTATTCATTTTTATTCTTTATATTATTTATCTCTACTTTTTATTTTCGAGATATATATTTTTTAAGGAAAAGAACCATGTACAAATTGTAGATATATTAAATTATAACGTGAGTGGTTAATTTGTGTTTTTTCTTTGAATTTGTTTCAGGTAACCCCATATTTGTCTCAAAAAGTTAACACAAATAAACAAAAAATAAAATTTTAATATAAAGAAATATATGAATGACAAAGATAAGGTATAAAAAATCTAAAACTTATTCTTTTTAACGTCGTTTAAGATTACAAATAAAATTTATAAAATAAGTTATTTTAATATTCGACATATTTAGGATTTACTAAAATAATTAGTTGAAAATTGCTTTCCGATTTTAATAAAAAATGTATCAATATTAATTTTATTAAATCATAGTATAAAGAATTTGAATTCGCTTAGACTCTAATCTCACAAAGCATAAACTCAAATACAATAATCCTATTGGTTCAAATATTAATTCAAAGGTCTAAAAGAATTGAGCTTATGTATATAAATGAAATAATAGTTTGGCATATGTATAAACTTGAAAAATAATAAAATATTGCATAATATTAATATCACGAAAGAAATCAAATTAAAGGATTTTATAAAGAAATAAATTATTATTTTTATGCATCATTTAAGTTTATCAAATAAATTTTGAAATAAATATTTAGGGATGAATTTAATGCAAATGACTTCTTCGGAAAGTATTTCCTAAATTTTTGTTCTATATTAAACCAATTCTGACAAGGATATTGGGTCATAGAATAAAGTTTGTACTATTCATTTTTATTGTATATTTTATTTATCTCTACTTTTTATTTTCGAGATATATATTTTTTAAGGAAAAGCAACCATGTACAAATTGTACATATATTAAATAATAAGGTGAGTGGAGAATTTGTGTTTTCTCTTTGAATTTCTTTCAGGTAACCCCATATTTGTCTCAAAAGGTTAACACAAATAAACAACAAATAAAATTTTAAAATAAAGAAAAATGTGAATGACAAAGATAAGATATAAAAAATCTAAAACTTCTCATTCTTTTTAACGTCGTTTAAGATTACAACTAAAATTTATAAAATAAGTTATTTTAATATTCGACATATTTAGGATTTACTAAAATAATTAGTTGAAAATTGCTTTCCGATTTTAATAAAAAATGTATCAATATTAATTTTATTAAAACATAGTATTAAAAATTTGAATTCGCTTAGACTCTAATCTCACAAAGCATAAACTCAAATACAATAATCCTATTGGTTCAAATATTAATTCAAAGGTCTTAAAGAATTGAGCTTCTGTATATAAATCAAATAATAGTTTGGCATAAGTATAAAGTTGAAAAAGCCTAAAAATAGTGCATAATATTAATCTAACGAAAGGAATCAAATTAAAGGATTTTATAACGAAATAAAATATTATTTTTATACATCAATTAAATTTAACAAATAAATTTTGAAATAACCTTTTAGGGATGAATTTAATGCAAATGACTTCTTCGGAAAGTATTTCCTAAATTTTTGTTCTATATTAAACCAATTCTGACAAGGATATTGGGTCATATAATAAATTTTGTACTATTCATTTTTATTCTTTATTTGATTTATCTCTACTTTTTATTTTCGAGATATATATTTTTTAAGAAAAAGTAACCGTGTTCAAATTGTACATATATTAAATAATAAGGTTAGGGGTTAATTTGTGTTTTGTCTTTGAATTTCTTTCAGGTAACCCCATATTTGTCCCAAAAAGTTAACACAAATAAACAACAAATAAAATTTTAAAATAAAGAAAAATATGAATGACAAAGATAAGATATAAAAAATCTAAAACTTCTCATTCTTTTTAATGTCGTTTAAGATTACAACAAAAATTTACAAAATAAGTTATTTTAATATTCGACATATTTAGGATTTACTAAAATAATTAGTTGAAAATTGCTTTCCGATTTTAATAAAAAATGTATCAATATTAATTTTATTAAAACATAGTATTAAGAATTTGAATTCGCTTAGACTCTAATCTCACAAAGCATAAACTCAAATACAATAATCCTATTGGTTCAAATATTAATTTAAAGGTCTTAAAGAATTGAGCTTCTATATATAAATGAAATAATAGTTTGGCAAATGTATAAAGTTGAAAAATCCTAAAAATAGTGCATAATATTAATCTCATGAAAGGAATCAAATTAAAGGATTTTATAACGAAATAAAATATTATTTTTATACATCAATTAAATTTATAAAATAAATTTGGAAATCACTTTTTAGGGATGAATTTAATGCAAATGACTTCTTCGGAAAGTATTTCCTAAATTTTTGTTCTATATTAAACCAATTCTGACAAGGATATTGGGTCATAGAATAAATTTTTTTACTATTCATTTTTATTCTTTATTTGATTTATCTCTACTTTTTATTTTCGAGATATATATTTTTTAAGAAAAAGGAACCATGTACAAATTGTACATATATTAAATAATAAGGTGAGTGGTTAATTTGTGTTTTCTATTTGAATTTCTTTCATGTAACCCTATATTTGTCCCAAAAAGTTAACACAAATAAACAACAAATAAAAGTTTAAAATAAAGAAAAATATGAATGACAAAAATAAGATATAAAAAATAAAAAACATCTCATTCTTTTTAATTTCGTTTAAGATTACAACAAAAATTTACAAAATAAGTTATTTTAATATTCGACATATTTAGGATTTACTATAATAATTAGTTGAAAATAACTTTCTAATTTTAATAAAAAAATGTATCAATGTTAAATTTATTAAATCATAGTATAAAGAATTTGAATTCGCTTAGACTCTAATCTCACAAAGCATAAACTCAAATACAATAATCCTATTGGTTCAAATATTAATTCAAAGGTCTTAAAGAATTGAGCTTCTGTATATAAATCAAATAATAGTTTGGCATAAGTATAAAGTTGAAAAAGCCTAAAAATAGTGCATAATATTAATCTAACGAAAGGAATCAAATTAAAGGATTTTATAACGAAATAAAATATTATTTTTATACATCAATTAAATTTAACAAATAAATTTTGAAATAACCTTTTAGGGATGAATTTAATGCAAATGACTTCTTCGGAAAGTATTTCCTAAATTTTTGTTCTATATTAAACCAATTTTGACAAGGATATTGGGTCATATAATAAAGTTTGTACTATTCATTTTTATTCTTTATTTGATTTATCTTTACTTTTTATTTTCGAGATATATATTTTTTAAAGAGAAGGACCTATGTATTAATTGTACATATAATAAATAATAAGGTTAGGGGTTAATTTGTGTTTTCTCTTTGAATTTCTTTGAGGTAACCCCATATTTGTCCAAAAAAGTTTACACAAATAAACAACAAATAAAATTTTAAAATAAAAAATTGTGAATGACAAAGATAAGATATAAAAAATAAAAAACATCTCATTCTTTTTAATATCTTTAAGATTACAACAAAAATTTACAAAATAAGTTATTTTAATATTCGACATATTTAGGATTTACTATAATAATTAGTTGAAAATAACTTTCTAATTTTAATAAAAAATGTATCAATATTAAATTTATTAAATCATAGTATAAAGAATTTGAATTCGCTTAGACTCTAATCTCACAAAGCATAAACTCAAATACAATAATCCTATTGGTTCAAATATTAATTCAAAGGTCTAAAACAATTGAGCTTTTGTATATAAATGAAATAATAGTTTGGCGAATGTATAAAGTTGAAAAATCCTAAAAATAGTGCATAATATTAATCTAACGAAAGGAATCAAATTAAAGGATTTTATAACGAAATAAAATATTATTTTTATACATCAATTAAATTTATCAAATAAATTTTGAAATAACTTTTTAGGGATAAATTTAATGCAAATGACTTCTTCGGAAAGTATTTCCTAAATTTTTGTTCTATATTAAACCAATTCTGACAAGGATATTGGGTCATAGTATAAAGTTTGTACTATTCATTTTTATTCTATATTTTATTTATCTCTACTTTTTATTTTCGAGATATATATTTTTTAAGGAAAAGCAACCATGTACAAATTGTACATATATTAAATAATAAGGTGAGTGGAGAATTTGTGTTTTCTCTTTGAATTTCTTTCAGGTAACCCCATATTTGTCTCAAAAGGTTAACACAAATAAACAACAAATAAAATTTTAAAATAAAGAAAAATGTGAATGACAAAGATAAGATATAAAAAATCTAAAACTTCTCATTCTTTTTAACGTCGTTTAAGATTACAACTAAAATTTATAAAATAACTTATTTTAATATTCGACATATTTAGGATTTACTAAAATAATTAGTTGAAAATTGCTTTCCGATTTTAATAAAAAATGTATCAATATTAATTTTATTAAAACATAGTATTAAGAATTTGAATTCGCTTAGACTCTAATCTCACAAAGCATAAACTCAAATACAATAATCCTATTGGTTCAAATATTAATTCAAAGGTAAAAAAGAATTGAGCTTTTGTATATAAATGAAATAATAGTTTGGCATATGTATAAAGTTGAAAAATCCTAAAAATAGTGCATAATATTAATCTCAGGAAAGGAATCAAATTAAAGGATTTTATAACGAAATAAAATATTATTTTTATACATCAATTAAATTTATAAAATAAATTTGGAAATCACTTTTTAGGGATGAATTTAATGCAAATGACTTCTTCGGAAAGTATTTCCTAAATTTTTGTTCTATATTAAACCAATTCTGACAAGGATATTGGGTCATAGAATAAATTTTTTTACTATTCATTTTTATTCTTTATTTGATTTATCTCTACTTTTTATTTTCGAGATATATATTTTTTAAGAAAAAGTAACCATGTTCAAATTGTACATATATTAAATAATAAGGTTAGGGGTTAATTTGTGTTTTCTATTTGAATTTCTTTCAGGTAACCCTATATTTGTCCCAAAAAGTTAACACAAATAAACAACAAATAAAAGTTTAAAATAAAGAAAAATATGAATGACAAAAATAAGATATAAAAAATAAAAAACATCTCATTCTTTTTAATTTCGTTTAAGATTACAACAAAAATTTACAAAATAAGTTATTTTAATATTCGACATATTTAGGATTTACTATAATAATTAGTTGAAAATAACTTTCTAATTTTAATAAAAAAATGTATCAATGTTAAATTTATTAAATCATAGTATAAAGAATTTGAATTCGCTTAGACTCTAATCTCACAAAGCATAAACTCAAATACAATAATCCTATTGGTTCAAATATTAATTCAAAGGTCTTAAAGAATTGAGCTTCTGTATATAAATCAAATAATAGTTTGGCATAAGTATAAAGTTGAAAAAGCCTAAAAATAGTGCATAATATTAATCTAACGAAAGGAATCAAATTAAAGGATTTTATAACGAAATAAAATATTATTTTTATACATCAATTAAATTTAACAAATAAATTTTGAAATAACCTTTTAGGGATGAATTTAATGCAAATGACTTCTTCGGAAAGTATTTCCTAAATTTTTGTTCTATATTAAACCAATTTTGACAAGGATATTGGGTCATATAATAAAGTTTGTACTATTCATTTTTATTCTTTATTTGATTTATCTTTACTTTTTATTTTCGAGATATATATTTTTTAAAGAGAAGGACCTATGTATTAATTGTACATATAATAAATAATAAGGTTAGGGGTTAATTTGTGTTTTCTCTTTGAATTTCTTTGAGGTAACCCCATATTTGTCCAAAAAAGTTTACACAAATAAACAACAAATAAAATTTTAAAATAAAAAATTGTGAATGACAAAGATAAGATATAAAAAATAAAAAACATCTCATTCTTTTTAATATCTTTAAGATTACAACAAAAATTTACAAAATAAGTTATTTTAATATTCGACATATTTAGGATTTACTATAATAATTAGTTGAAAATAACTTTCTAATTTTAATAAAAAATGTATCAATATTAAATTTATTAAATCATAGTATAAAGAATTTGAATTCGCTTAGACTCTAATCTCACAAAGCATAAACTCAAATACAATAATCCTATTGGTTCAAATATTAATTCAAAGGTCTAAAACAATTGAGCTTTTGTATATAAATGAAATAATAGTTTGGCGAATGTATAAAGTTGAAAAATCCTAAAAATAGTGCATAATATTAATCTAACGAAAGGAATCAAATTAAAGGATTTTATAACGAAATAAAATATTATTTTTATACATCAATTAAATTTATCAAATAAATTTTGAAATAACTTTTTAGGGATAAATTTAATGCAAATGACTTCTTCGGAAAGTATTTCCTAAATTTTTGTTCTATATTAAACCAATTCTGACAAGGATATTGGGTCATAGTATAAAGTTTGTACTATTCATTTTTATTCTATATTTTATTTATCTCTACTTTTTATTTTCGAGATATATATTTTTTAAGGAAAAGCAACCATGTACAAATTGTACATATATTAAATAATAAGGTGAGTGGAGAATTTGTGTTTTCTCTTTGAATTTCTTTCAGGTAACCCCATATTTGTCTCAAAAGGTTAACACAAATAAACAACAAATAAAATTTTAAAATAAAGAAAAATGTGAATGACAAAGATAAGATATAAAAAATCTAAAACTTCTCATTCTTTTTAACGTCGTTTAAGATTACAACTAAAATTTATAAAATAACTTATTTTAATATTCGACATATTTAGGATTTACTAAAATAATTAGTTGAAAATTGCTTTCCGATTTTAATAAAAAATGTATCAATATTAATTTTATTAAAACATAGTATTAAGAATTTGAATTCGCTTAGACTCTAATCTCACAAAGCATAAACTCAAATACAATAATCCTATTGGTTCAAATATTAATTCAAAGGTAAAAAAGAATTGAGCTTTTGTATATAAATGAAATAATAGTTTGGCATATGTATAAAGTTGAAAAATCCTAAAAATAGTGCATAATATTAATCTCAGGAAAGGAATCAAATTAAAGGATTTTATAACGAAATAAAATATTATTTTTATACATCAATTAAATTTATAAAATAAATTTGGAAATCACTTTTTAGGGATGAATTTAATGCAAATGACTTCTTCGGAAAGTATTTCCTAAATTTTTGTTCTATATTAAACCAATTCTGACAAGGATATTGGGTCATAGAATAAATTTTTTTACTATTCATTTTTATTCTTTATTTGATTTATCTCTACTTTTTATTTTCGAGATATATATTTTTTAAGAAAAAGTAACCATGTTCAAATTGTACATATATTAAATAATAAGGTTAGGGGTTAATTTGTGTTTTCTATTTGAATTTCTTTCAGGTAACCCTATATTTGTCCCAAAAAGTTAACACAAATAAACAACAAATAAAAGTTTAAAATAAAGAAAAATATGAATGACAAAAATAAGATATAAAAAATAAAAAACATCTCATTCTTTTTAATTTCGTTTAAGATTACAACAAAAATTTACAAAATAAGTTATTTTAATATTCGACATATTTAGGATTTACTATAATAATTAGTTGAAAATAACTTTCTAATTTTAATAAAAAAATGTATCAATGTTAAATTTATTAAATCATAGTATAAAGAATTTGAATTCGCTTAGACTCTAATCTCACAAAGCATAAACTCAAATACAATAATCCTATTGGTTCAAATATTAATTCAAAGGTCTTAAAGAATTGAGCTTCTGTATATAAATCAAATAATAGTTTGGCATAAGTATAAAGTTGAAAAAGCCTAAAAATAGTGCATAATATTAATCTAACGAAAGGAATCAAATTAAAGGATTTTATAACGAAATAAAATATTATTTTTATACATCAATTAAATTTAACAAATAAATTTTGAAATAACCTTTTAGGGATGAATTTAATGCAAATGACTTCTTCGGAAAGTATTTCCTAAATTTTTGTTCTATATTAAACCAATTTTGACAAGGATATTGGGTCATATAATAAAGTTTGTACTATTCATTTTTATTCTTTATTTGATTTATCTTTACTTTTTATTTTCGAGATATATATTTTTTAAAGAGAAGGACCTATGTATTAATTGTACATATAATAAATAATAAGGTTAGGGGTTAATTTGTGTTTTCTCTTTGAATTTCTTTGAGGTAACCCCATATTTGTCCAAAAAAGTTTACACAAATAAACAACAAATAAAATTTTAAAATAAAAAATTGTGAATGACAAAGATAAGATATAAAAAATAAAAAACATCTCATTCTTTTTAATATCTTTAAGATTACAACAAAAATTTACAAAATAAGTTATTTTAATATTCGACATATTTAGGATTTACTATAATAATTAGTTGAAAATAACTTTCTAATTTTAATAAAAAATGTATCAATATTAAATTTATTAAATCATAGTATAAAGAATTTGAATTCTCTTAGACTCTAATCTCACAAAGCATAAACTCAAATACAATAATCCTATTGGTTCAAATATTAATTCAAAGGTCTTAAAGAATTGAGCTTCTGTATATAAATGAAATAATAGTTTGGCATATGTATAAAGTTGAAAAATCCTAAAAATAGTGCATAATATTAAACTCATGAAAGGAATCAAATTAAAGGATTTTATAACGAAATAAAACGTTATTTTTATACATCAATTAAATTTATCAAATAAATTTTGAAATAACCTTTTAGGGATGAATTTAATGCGAATGACTTCTTCGGAAAGTGTTTCCTAAATATTTTTTCTATATTAAACCAATTCTGACAAGGATATTGGGTCATAGAATAAAATTTGTACTATTCATTTTTATTCTTTATTTTATTTATCTCTACTTTTTATTTTGGAGATATATATTTTTTAAGGATAAGGAACCATGTACAAATTGTACATATATTAAATAATAAGGTGAGTGGTTAATTTGTGTTTTCTGTTTGAATTTGTTTCAGGTAACCCCATATTTGTCTATAAAAGTTAACACAAATAAACAACAAATAAAATTTTAAAATAAAGAAAAATATGAATGACAAAGATAAGGTATAAAATATCTAAAACTTCTTATTCTTTTTAACGTCGTTTAAGATTACAAATAAAATTTATAAAATAAGTTATTTTAATATTCGACATATTTAGGATTTACTAAAATAATTAGTTGAAAATTACTTTCTGATTTTAATAAAAAAATGTATCAATATTAAATTTATTAAATCATAGTATTAAGAATTTGAATACGCTTAGACTCTAATCTCACAAAGCATAAACTCAAATACAATAATCCTATTGGTTCAAATATTAATTCAAAGGTAAAAAAGAATTGAGCTTTTGTATATAAATGAAATAATAGTTTGGCATATGTATAAAGTTGAAAAAGCCTAAAAATAGTGCATAATATTAATCTCAGGAAAGGAATCAAATTAAAGGATTTTATAACGAAATAAAATATTATTTTTATACATCAATTAAATTTATCAAATAAATTTTGAAATCACTTTTTAGGGATGAATTTAATGCAAATGACTTCTTCGGAAAGTATTTCCTAAATTTTTGTTCTATATTAAACCAATTCTGACAAGGATATTGGGTCATAGAATAAATTTTTTTACTATTAATTTTTGTTATTTATTTTATTTATCTCTACTTTTTATTTTTGAGATATATATTTGATGAGCAAAAACCGGTATCGCCGATTCTTGCCAATACTTTGGTTTTAATATTTGTAAAACTCTCGCAAGTGAACGAATTATTTAGTAGAAAATGATAAGTATACTCCCAAGGTCGATCTAAGGAAGGAATGTATGTGATTTTTAATTTATTATTCAAAGTTTTAAAAACGAAATTAAATCCTAAATATCCTGCACGATATTTTGGGTTTTGTGTTTTTAATCTACTTACATAAAAATAAACATAGATTTAATAAATATTTATGCAAATTTTATCTTTTGTAATAGTGGAGTATTTATGGATATAATAACTAAGTTAATTATGCTTGCTCATATTATTTAGGTCATTAAAGATATGAATTGATATTTATTAATTCGCCCTTTTTTGTATGAATACCACCTTTGGTGGGGTTAGATATTCTTTGTTAACTAAACAAATCAATTAACACCTATGGGTGGGGTTGATAACTAATTTGGTTTATTAAATTAATTTCTTTTTCTAAGAGATTGAAAATGAATCATTTAAATGCCACCTTTGGTGGGGTTAGACAGTTTAAACATTATTTAAGGTGTCCTAATTAAACCTAAGAATTTAGTTATCCTAGTACTAACTTTCAAGTTTTAAAACAACTACTGAAAACATGTTGTCAATACATTTTCAGACAATAATTCTTATAAAAACTTTTGAAATAAAGCTTCACTCTAACTACCGGGTGATTGTACCAATAAATAAAAGAGCACTACTCTAAATCAGACCGGATAACTAAACCTTAAAATCTAATTTTCAGATTTATGTTTGTAATGAAAAATAATATATTTCTCTCTAACATTCTTAATATAAAAATCTTGAATAAAAAAAAAATCAATTCATTTTAGAGGTTTTTACCTATTTAATATTTTACAAGCATAAAAACGTTATTATTAGATCATGTTTACTAACAGCTAACACAGTTAAATTTAATCACAAACAAATTAAATATAACATATAAGAATAAAGCATAAAAAATAACTGTAAAGAAAATAAAATCCTTACAGAACTTCGATGATATTCCCGTTGCTGGAAAACCTCCAAGCGGAATTTGCACTCCCATTTATTGAATCAAAAAGCTAATAAAACCTAAGAAACCTAAAAACTAAGAAAACCTAACAAACCTAAAAAATCTAAGAAAAGATAGAAAGAAAGAGAGAAGAGAATGTGTTTTGAGATGTGTTTAGAAGTGAAGAGAAAGGGGTATTTATAGGTGAGGATGGGGAGAAAAAGTGATTGAAAAAATGTTAAAAAATTGTGAAAACGCGGAGTGCAATTGCTGCGGTCATTGATGACGTCAGCATTATGTCATGGGGCAGCTGCGCGCAAAAATAAGGCGAAATAGGCATCGGCGTGCGGGGATCTGGAGCAAGGCGTGGGCGTTGGACTGCAGCATGGCGCACGTGGCTGGGCACTGGCGTGCGTGGCTCTAGGTGCTTCCGCGCGCGTGGCTCGGCTCGGTTGGGTGGCTTGGTGGCGCGATTTTCTCTTTTTTGATATTTTCGACCTTTTTGACCCATTTTTTCCAATTTTCCCATATTTGTCGACCTTTCCCCATTTATTTATTAATATATTTGTGATGTATTGCTTCCAGTATTCCTCTTTGAGTCTTTATGTTACGTTTTTAAGCCAAATTACCTGAAAAACAATTAAAATACCCGTGATTCCAAAAAAGACAAATTTATATGATAAAACATATAAATATATATATTTTTAATCAATTATTGTGCATAAAATCATGGTAAAGTTAGTGCTTTATAAGCACTCCTAAATATTTTTTAAGGAAAAGGAAACATGTACAAATTGTACATATATTAAATAATAAGGTGAGTAGTTAATTTGTGTTTTCTCTTTGAATTTGTTTCAGGTAACCTCATATTTGTCTCAAAAAGTTAACACAAATAAACAACAAATAAAATTTTAAAATAACGAAAAATATGAATGACAAAGATAAGATATAAAAAATCTAAAACATCTCATTCTTTTTAAGTCGTTTAAGATTACAACAAAAATTTACAAAATAAGTTATTTTAATATTCGACATATTTAGGATTTATTAAAATAATTAGTTGAAAATTGCTTTCCAATTTTAATAAAAAATGTATCAATATTAAATTTATTAAAACATAGTATTAAGAATTTGAATTCGCTTAGACTCTAATCTCACAAAGCATAAACTCAAATACAATAATCCTATTGGTTCAAATATTAATTCAAAGGTCTAAAAGAATTGAGCTTCTGTATATAAATGAAATAATAGTTTGGCATATGTATAAACTTGAAAAATACTAAATATAGTGCATAATATTAATATCACGAAAGAAATCAAATTAAAGGATTTTATAAAGAAATAAATTATTATTTTTATGCATCAATTAAGTTTATCAAATAAATTTTGAAATAAATTTTTAGGGATGAATTTAATGCAAATGACTTCTTTGGAAAGTATTTCCTAAATTTTTGTTCTATATTAAACCAATTCTGACAAGGATATTGGGTCATAGAATAAAGTTCGTACTATTAATTTTTATTCTTTATTTTATTTATCTCTACTTTTTATTTTCGAGATATATATTTTTAAGGAAAAGCAACCATGCACAAATTGTACATATATTAAAAAATAAGGTGAGTGGTTAATTTGTGTTTTCTCTTTGAATTTCTTTTAGGTAACCCCATAATTGCCCCAAAAAGATAATAGAAATAAACAACAAATAAAATTTTAAAATAAGGAAAAATATGAATGACAAAGATGAGATATAAAAAATCTAAAAATTCTCATTCTTTTTAAGGTCTTTTAAGATTACAAATAAAATTTATAAAATAAGCTATTTTAATATTCGACATATTTAGGATTTACTAAAATAATTAGTTGAAAATAACTTTCTAATTTTAATAAAAAATGTATCAATATTAAATTTATTAAATCATAGTATAAAGAATTTGAATTCGCTTAGACTCTAATCTCACAAAGCATAAACTCAAATACAATAATCCTATTGGTTCAAAAATTAATTCAAAGGTCTAAAACAATTGAGCTATTGTATATAAATCAAATAATAGTTTGGCATATATATTAAGTTGAAAAAGTTTAAAAATAGTTTATAATATTAATCTAACGAAAGGAATCAAATTAAAGGATTTTATAACGAAATAAAATATTATTTTTATAAATCAATTAAATTTATCAAATAAATTTTAAATTAAAATTTTAGTGATGAATTTAATGCAAATGACTTCTTCAGAAAGTATTTCAGAAATTTTTGTTCTATTTTAAACCAATTCTGACAAGGATATTATGTCATAGTATAAAGTTTGTACTATTCATTTTTATTCTTTATTTTATTTATCTCTACTTTTTATTTTCGAGATATATATTTTTTAAGGAAAAGGAACCATGTCAAATTGTACATATATTAAATAATAAGGTGAGTGGAGAATTTGTGTTTTCTCTTTGAATTTCTTTCAGGTAACCCATATTTGTCTCAAAAAGTTAACACAAATAAACAACAAATAAAATTTTAAAATAAAGAAAAATGTGAATGACAAAGATAAGATATAAAAAATCTAAAACTTCTCATTCTTTTTAACGTCGTTTAAGAATACAACTAAAATTTATAAAATAACTTATTTTAATATTCGACATATTTAGGATTTATTAAAATAATTAGTTGAAAATTGCTTTCCAATTTTAATAAAAAATGTATCAATATTAAATTTATTAAAACATAGTATTAAGAATTTGAATTCGCTTAGACTCTAATCTCACAAAGCATAAACTCAAATACAATAATCCTATTGGTTCAAATATTAATTCAAAGGTCTAAAAGAATTGAGCTTCTGTATATAAATGAAATAATAGTTTGGCATATGTATAAACTTGAAAAATACTAAATATAGTGCATAATATTAATATCACGAAAGAAATCAAATTAAAGGATTTTATAAAGAAATAAATTATTATTTTTATGCATCAATTAAGTTTATCAAATAAATTTTGAAATAAATTTTTAGGGATGAATTTAATGCAAATGACTTCTTTGGAAAGTATTTCCTAAATTTTTGTTCTATATTAAACCAATTCTGACAAGGATATTGGGTCATAGAATAAAGTTCGTACTATTAATTTTTATTCTTTATTTTATTTATCTCTACTTTTTATTTTCGAGATATATATTTTTAAGGAAAAGCAACCATGCACAAATTGTACATATATTAAAAAATAAGGTGAGTGGTTAATTTGTGTTTTCTCTTTGAATTTCTTTTAGGTAATTAACCCCATAATTGCCCCAAAAAGATAATAGAAATAAACAACAAATAAAATTTTAAAATAAGGAAAAATATGAATGACAAAGATGAGATATAAAAAATCTAAAAATTCTCATTCTTTTTAAGGTCTTTTAAGATTACAAATAAAATTTATAAAATAAGCTATTTTAATATTCGACATATTTAGGATTTACTAAAATAATTAGTTGAAAATAACTTTCTAATTTTAATAAAAAATGTATCAATATTAAATTTATTAAATCATAGTATAAAGAATTTGAATTCGCTTAGACTCTAATCTCACAAAGCATAAACTCAAATACAATAATCCTATTGGTTCAAAAATTAATTCAAAGGTCTAAAACAATTGAGCTATTGTATATAAATCAAATAATAGTTTGGCATATATATTAAGTTGAAAAAGTTTAAAAATAGTTTATAATATTAATCTAACGAAAGGAATCAAATTAAAGGATTTTATAACGAAATAAAATATTATTTTTATAAATCAATTAAATTTATCAAATAAATTTTAAATTAAAATTTTAGTGATGAATTTAATGCAAATGACTTCTTCAGAAAGTATTTCAGAAATTTTTGTTCTATTTTAAACCAATTCTGACAAGGATATTATGTCATAGTATAAAGTTTGTACTATTCATTTTTATTCTTTATTTTATTTATCTCTACTTTTTATTTTCGAGATATATATTTTTTAAGGAAAAGGAACCATGTCAAATTGTACATATATTAAATAATAAGGTGAGTGGAGAATTTGTGTTTTCTCTTTGAATTTCTTTCAGGTAACCCATATTTGTCTCAAAAAGTTAACACAAATAAACAACAAATAAAATTTTAAAATAAAGAAAAATGTGAATGACAAAGATAAGATATAAAAAATCTAAAACTTCTCATTCTTTTTAACGTCGTTTAAGAATACAACTAAAATTTATAAAATAACTTATTTTAATATTCGACATATTTAGGATTTACTAAAATAATTAGTTGAAAATTGCTTTCCGATTTTAATAAAAAATGTATCAATATTAATTTTATTAAAACATAGTATTAAGAATTTGAATTCGCTTAGACTCTAATCTCACAAAGCATAAACTCAAATACAATAATCCTATTGGTTCAAATATTAATTCAAAGGTCTAAAAGAATTGAGCTTATGTATATAAATGAAATAATAGTTTGGCATATGTATAAACTTGAAAAATAATAAAATATTGCATAATATTAATATCACAAAAGAAATCAAATTAAAATATTTTATAAAGAAATAAATTATTATTTTTATACATCAATTAAGTTTATCAAATAAATTTTGAAATAAATATTTAGGGATGAATTTAATGCAAATGACTTCTTCGGAAAGTATTTCCTAAATTTTTGTTCTATATTAAACCAATTCTGACAAGGATATTGGGTCATAGAATAAAGTTTGTACTATTCATTTTTATTCTTTATTTTATTTATCTCTACTTTTTATTTTCGAGATATATATTTTTTAAGAAAAAGGAACCATGTACAAACTGTACATATATTAAATAATAAGGTGAGTGGTTAATTTGTGTTTTCTCTTTGAATTTCTTTCAGGTAACCCCATATTTGTCCCAAAAAGTTAACACAAATAAACAACAAATAAAATTTTAAAATAAAGAAAAATATGAATGACAAAGATAAGATATAAAAAATCTAAAACTTCTCATTCTTTTTAATGTCTTTTAAGATTACACCTAAAATCTATAAAATAAGTTATTTTAATATTCGACATATTTAGGATTTACTAAAATAATTAGTTGAAAATAACTTTCTAATTTTAATAAAAAATGTATCAATATTAAATTTATTTAATCATAGTATAAAGAATTTGAATTCGCTTAGACTCAAATCCCACAAAGCATAAACTCAAATACAATAATCTTATTGGTTCAAATATTAATTCAAAGGTCTAAAACAATTGAGCTTCTCTATATAAATCAAATAATAGTTTGGCATATGTATAAAGTTGAAAAAGTCTAAAAATAGTGCATAATATTCATCTCATGAAAGGACTCAAATTAAAGGATTTTATAACGAAATAAAATATTATTTTTATACATCAATTAAATTTATCAAATAAATTTTGAAATCACTTTTTAGGGATGAATTTAATGCAAATGACTTCTTCGGAAAGTATTTCCTAAATTTTTGTTCTATATTAAACCAATTCTAACAAGGATATTGGTTCATAGAATAAAGTTTGTACTATTCATTTTTATTCTTTATTTTATTTATCTCTACTTTTTATTTTCGAGATATATATTTTTTAAGAAAAAGGAACCGTGTACAAATGGTACATATATTAAATAATAAGGTGAGTGGTTAATTTGTGTTTTGTCTTTGAATTTCTTTCAGGTAACCCCATATTTGTCCCAAAAAGTTAACACAAATAAACAACAAATAAAATTTTAAAATAAAGAAAAATATGAATGACAAAAATAAGATATAAAAAATA
Source organism: Hippophae tibetana (assembly GCA_037013495.1). Lineage (NCBI taxonomy): Eukaryota > Viridiplantae > Streptophyta > Magnoliopsida > Rosales > Elaeagnaceae > Hippophae > Hippophae tibetana. The sequence goes on from CM072811.1 coordinate 307,391, forward strand.
AAAAACATCTCATTCTTTTTAATTTCGTTTAAGATTACAACAAAAATTTACAAAATAAGTTATTTTAATATTCGACATATTTAGGATTTACTAAAATAATTAGTTGAAAATAACTTTCGAATTTTAATAAAAAATGTATCAATATTAAATTTATTAAATCATTGTATAAAGAATTTGAATTCGCTTAGACTCTAATCTCACAAAGCATAAACTCAAATACAATAATCCTATTGGTTCAAATATTAATTCAAAGGTCTTAAAGAATTGAGCTTCTGTATATAAATGAAATAATAGTTTGGTATATGTATAAAGTTGAAAAAGGCTAAAAATAGTGCATAATATTAATCTCATGAAAGGAATCAAATTAAAGGATTTTATAACGAAATAAAATATTATTTTTATACATCAATTAAATTTATAAAATAAATTTGGAAATCACTTTTTAGGGATGAATTTAATGCAAATGACTTCTTCGGAAAGTATTTCCTGAATTTTTGTTCTATATTAAACCAATTTTGACAAGGATATTGGGTCATAGAATAAAGTTTGTACTATTCATTTTTATTCTTTATTTTATATATCTCTACTTTTTATTTTCGAGATATATATTTTTTAAGAAAAAGGAACCATGTACAAATTGTACATATATTAAATAATAAGGTGAGTGGTTAATTTGTGTTTTCTCTTTGAATTTCTTCCAGGTAACCCTATATTTGTCCCCAAAGGTTAACACAAATAAACAACAAATAAAATTTTAAAATAAAGAAAAATATGAATGACCAAAATAAGATATAAAAAATAAAAAACATCTCATTCTTTTTAATTTCGTTTAAGATTACAACAAAAATTTACAAAATAAGTTATTTTAATATTCGACATATTTAGGATTTACTATAATAATTAGTTGAAAATAGCTTTCTAATTTTAATAAAAAAATGTATCAATGTTAAATTTATTAAATCATAGTATAAAGAATTTGAATTCGCTTAGACTCTAATCTCACAAAGCATAAACTCAAATACAATAATCCTATTGGTTCAAATATTAATTCAAAGGTCTTAAAGAATTGAGCTTCTGTATATAAATCAAATAATAGTTTGGCATAAGTATAAAGTTGAAAAAGCCTAAAAATAGTGCATAATATTAATCTAACGAAAGGAATCAAATTAAAGGATTTTATAACGAAATAAAATATTATTTTTATACATCCATTAAATTTAACAAATAAATTTTGAAATAACCTTTTAGGGATGAATTTAATGCAAATGACTTCTTCGGAAAGTATTTCCTAAATTTTTGTTCTATATTAAACCAATTCTGACAAGGATATTGGGTCATAGAATAAAGTTTGTACTATTCATTTTTATTCTTTATTTGATTTATATCTACTTTTTATTTTCGAGATATATATTTTTTAAGAAAAAGGAACTGTGTTCAAATTGTACATATATTAAATAATAAGGTTAGGGGTTAATTTGTGTTTTCTATTTGAATTTCTTTCAGGTAACCCCATATTTGTCCCAAAAAGTTAACACAAATAAACAACAAATAAAATTGTAAAATAAAGAAAAATATGAATGACAAAGATAAGATATAAAAAATAAAAAAACATCTCATTCTTTTTAATGTCGTTTAAGATTACAACAAAAATTTACAAAATAAGTTATTTTAATATTCGACATATTTAGGATTTACTATAATAATTAGTTGAAAATAACTTTCTAATTTTAATAAAAAATGTATCAATATTAAATTTATTAAATCATAGTATAAAGAATTTGAATTCGCTTAGACTCTAATCTCACAAAGCATAAACTCAAATACAATAATCCTATTGGTTCAAATATTAATTCAAAGGTCTAAAACAATTGAGCTTTTGTATATAAATGAAATAATAGTTTGGCATATGTATAAACTTGAAAAATAATAAAATATTGCATAATATTAATATCACAAAAGAAATCAAATTAAAGTATTTTATAAAGAAATAAATTATTATTTTTATACATCAATTAAGTTTATCAAATAAATTTTGAAATAAATATTTAGGGATGAATTTAATGCAAATGACTTCTTCGGAAAGTATTTCCTAAATTTTTGTTCTATATTAAACCAATTCTGACAAGGATATTGGGTCATAGAATAAAGTTTGTACTATTCATTTTTATTCTTTATTTTATTTATCTCTACTTTTTATTTTCGAGATATATATTTTTCAAGAAAAAGGAACCATGTACAAATTGTACATATATTAAATAATAAGGTGAGTGGTTAATTTGTGTTTTCTCTTTGAATTTCTTTCAGGTAACCCCATATTTGTCCCAAAAAGTTAACACAAATAAACAACAAATAAAATTTTAAAATAAAGAAAAATATGAATGACAAAGATAAGATATAAAAAATCTAAAACTTCTCATTCTTTTTAATGTCTTTTAAGATTACACCTAAAATCTATAAAATAAGTTATTTTAATATTCGACATATTTAGGATTTACTAAAATAATTAGTTGAAAATAACTTTCTAATTTTAATAAAAAATGTATCAATATTAAATTTATTTAATCATAGTATAAAGAATTTGAATTCGCTTAGACTCAAATCTCACAAAGCATAAACTCAAATACAATAATCTTATTGGTTCAAATATTAATTCAAAGGTCTAAAACAATTGAGCTTCTCTATATAAATCAAATAATAGTTTGGCATATGTATAAAGTTGAAAAAGTCTAAAAATAGTGCATAATATTCATCTCATGAAAGGAATCAAATTAATGGATTTTATAACGAAATAAAATATTATTTTTATACATCAATTAAATTTATCAAATAAATTTTGAAATCACTTTTTAGGGATGAATTTAATGCAAATGACTTCTTCGGAAAGTATTTCCTAAATTTTTGTTCTATATTAAACCAATTCTAACAAGGATATTTGTTCATAGAATAAAGTTGTACTATTCATTTTTATTTTTTATTTTATTTATCTCTACTTTTTATTTTCGAGATATATATTTTTTAAGAAAAAGGAACCGTGTACAAATTGTACATATATTAAATAATAAGGTGAGTGGTTAATTTGTGTTTTGTCTTTGAATTTCTTTCAGGTAACCCCATATTTGTCCCAAAAAGTTAACACAAATAAACAACAAATAAAATTTTAAAATAAAGAAAAATATGAATGACAAAGATAAGATATAAAAAATAAAAAACATCTCATTCTTTTTAATGTCGTTTAAGATTACAACAAAAATTTACAAAATAAGTTATTTTAATATTCGACATATTTAGGATTTACTAAAATAATTAGTTGAAAATAACTTTCTAATTTTAATAAAAAATGTATCAATATTAAATTTATTAAATCATAGTATAAAGAATTTGAATTCGCTTAGACTCTAATCTCACAAAGCATAAACTCAAATACAATAATCCTATTGGTTCAAATATTAATTCAAAGGTCTTAAAGAATTGAGCTTCTGTATATAAATGAAATAATAGTTTGGCATATGTATAAAGTTGAAAAAGTCTAAAAATAGTGCATAATATTCATCTCATGAAAGGAATCAAATTAAAGGATTTTATAACGAAATAAAATATTATTTTTATACATCAATTAAATTTATCAAATAAATTTTGAAATCACTTTTTAGGGATGAATTTAATGCAAATGACTTCTTCGGAAAGTATTTCCTAAATTTTTGTTCTATATTAAACCAATTCTAACAAGGATATTTGTTCATAGAATAAAGTTGTACTATTCATTTTTATTTTTTATTTTATATATCTCTACTTTTTATTTTCGAGATATATATTTTTTAAGAAAAAGGAACCATGTACAAATTGTACATATATTAAATAATAAGGTGAGTGGTTAATTTGTGTTTTCTCTTTGAATTTCTTCCAAGTAACCCCATATTTGTCCCCAAAGGTTAACACAAATAAACAACAAATAAAATTTTAAAATAAAGAAAAATATGAATGACAAAAATAAGATATAAAAAATAAAAAACATCCCATTCTTTTTAATTTCGTTTAAGATTACAACAAAAATTTACAAAATAAGTTATTTTAATATTCGACATATTTTGGATTTACTATAATAATTAGTTGAAAATAGCTTTCTAATTTTAATAAAAAAAATGTATCAATGTTAAATTTATTAAATCATAGTATAAAGAATTTGAATTCGCTTAGACTCTAATCTCACAAAGCATAAACTCAAATACAATAATCCTATTGGTTCAAATATTAATTCAAAGGTCTTAAAGAATTGAGCTTCTGTATATAAATCAAATAATAGTTTGGCATAAGTATAAAGTTGAAAAAGCCTAAAAATAGTGCATAATATTAATCTAACGAAAGGAATCAAATTAAAGGATTTTATAACGAAATAAAATATTATTTTTATACATCAATTCAATTTAACAAATAAATGTTGAAATAACCTTTTAGGGATGAATTTAATGCAAATGACTTCTTCGGAAAGTATTTCCTAAATTTTTGTTCTATATTAAACCAATTCTGACAAGGATATTGGGTCATATAATAAAGTTTGTACTATTCATTTTTATTCTTTATTTGATTTATCTCTACTTTTTATTTTCGAGATATATATTTTTTAAAGAGAAGGACCTATGTATTAATTGTACATATAATAAATAATAAGGTTAGGGGTTAATTTGTGTTTTCTCTTTGAATTTCTTTGAGGTAACCCCATATTTGTCTAAAAAAGTTTACACAAATAAACAACAAATAAAATTTTAAAATAAAAAAATGTGAATGACAAAGATAAGATATAAAAAATAAAAAACATCTCATTCTTTTTAATATCTTTAAGATTACAACAAAAATTTACAAAATAAGTTATTTTAATATTCGACATATTTAGGATTTACTATAATAATTAGTTGAAAATAACTTTCTAATTCTAATAAAAAATGTATCAATATTAAATTTATTAAATCATGGTATAAAGAATTTGAATTCGCTTAGACTCTAATCCCACAAAGCATAAACTCAAATACAATAATCCTATTGGTTCAAATATTAATTCAAAGGTCTTAGAGAATTGAGCTTCTGTATATAAATGAAATAATAGTTTGGCATATGTATAAAGTTGAAAAATCCTAAAAATAGTGCATAATATTAATCTCATGAAAGGAATCAAATTAAAGGATTTTATAACGAAATAAAATATTATTTTTATACATCAATTAAATTTATAAAATAAATTTTGAAATAACTTTTTAGGGATAAATTTAATGCAAATGACTCCTTCGGAAAGTATTTCCTAAATGTTTTGTTCTATATTAAAGCAATTCTAACAAGGATATTGGGTCATAGTATAAAGTTTGTAATATTCATTTTTATTCATTATTTTATTTATCTCTACTTTTTATTTTCGAGATATATATTTTTTAAGGAAAAGGAACCATACACAAATTGTACATATATTAAATAATAAGGTGAGTGGTTAATTTGTGTTTTCTCTTTGAATTTCTTTCAAGTAACCCCATATTTGTCCCAAAACGTTAACACAAATAAACAACAAATAAAATTTTAAAATAAAGAAAAATATGAATGACAAAGATAAGATATAAAAAATCTAAAACTTCTCATTCTTTTTAATGTCTTTTAAGATTACACCTAAAATCTATAAAATAAGTTATTTTAATATTCGACATATTTAGGATTTACTATAATAATTAGTTGAAAATTACTTTCTAATTTTAATAAAAAATGTATCAATATTAAATTTATTAAATCATAGTATAAAGAATTTGAATTCGCTTAGACTCTAATCTCACAAAGCATAAACTCAAATACAATAATCCTATTGGTTCAAATATTAATTCAAAGGTCTTAAAGAATTGAGCTTCTGTATATAAATGAAATAATAGTTTGGTATATGTATAAAGTTGAAAAAGGCTAAAAATAGTGCATAATATTAATCTCATGAAAGGAATCAAATTAAAGGATTTTATAACGAAATAAAATATTATTTTTATACATCAATTAAATTTATCAAATAAATTTTGAAATCACTTTTTAGGGATGAATTTAATGCAAATGAATTCTTCGGAAAGTATTTCCTAAATTTTTGTTCTATATTAAACCAATTCTGACAAGGATATTGGGTCATAGAATAAAGTTTGTACTATTTATTTTTATTCTTTATTTTATTTGTCTCTACTTTTTATTTTCGAGATATATATTTTTTAAGAAAATGGAACCATGCACAAATTGTACATATATTAAATAATAAGGTGCGTGGTTAATTTGTGTTTTCTCTTTGAATTTCTTTCAGGTAACACCATATTTGACCCAAAAGGTTAACACAAATAAGCAACAAATAAAATTTAAAATAAAGAAAAATATGAATGACAAAGATAAATATAAAAAATAAAAAACATCTCATTCTTTTTAATTTCCTTTAAGATTACAACAAAAATTTACAAAATAATTTATTTTAATATTCGACATATTTAGGATTTACTATAATAATTAGTTGAAAATAACTTTCTAATTTTAATAAAAAAAATGTATCAATATTAAATTAATTAAATCATAGTATAAAGAATTTGAATTCCCTTATACTCTAATCTCACAAAGCATAAACTCAAATACAATGATCCTATTGGTTCAAATATTAATTCAAAGGTCTTAAAAAATTGAGCTTCTCTATATAAATGAAATAATAGTTTGGCAAATGTATAAAGTTGAAAAATCCTAAAAATAGTGCATAATATTAACCTCATGAAAGGAATCAAATTAAAGGATTCTATAACGAAATAAAATATTATTTTTATACCTCAATTAAATTTATCAAATAAATTTTGAAATCACCTTTTAGGGATGAATTTAATGCAAATGAATTCTTCGGAAAGTATTTCCTAAATATTTGTTCTATATTAAACCAATTCTGACAAGGATATTGGGTCATAGAATAAAGTTTGTACTATTCATTTTTATTCTTTATTTTATTTATCTCTACTTTTTATTTTCGAGTTATATATTTTTTAAGAAAAAGGAACCATGTACAAATTGTACATATATTGAATAATAAGGTGAGTGGTTAATTTGTGTTTTCTCTTTGAATTTCTTTCAGGTAACCCCATATTTGTCCCAAAAAGTTAACACAAATAAACAACAAATAAAATTTTAAAATAAAGAAAAATATGAATGACAAAGATAAGATATAAAAAATAAAAAACATCTCATTCTTTTTAATGTCGTTTAAGATTACAACAAAAATTTCCAAAATAAGTTATTTTAATATTCGACATATTTAGGATTTACTAAAATAATTAGTTGAAAATAACTTTCTAATTTTAATAAAAAATGTATCAATATTAAATTTATTAAATCATAGTATAAAGAATTTGAATTCGCTTAGACTCTAATCTTACAAAGCATAAACTCAAATAAAATAATCCTATTGGTTCAAATATTAATTCAAAGGTCTTAAAAAATTGAGCTTTTGTATATAAATGAAATAATAGTTTGGCAAATGTATAAAGTTGAAAAATCCTAAAAATAGTGCATAATATTAATCTCATGAAAGGAATCAAATTAAAGGATTTTATAACGAAATAAAATATTATTTTTATATATCAATTAAATTTATCAAATAAATTTTGAAATCACTTTTTAGGGATGAATTTAATGCAAATGAATTCTTCGGAAAGTATTTCCTAAATTTTTGTTCTATATTAAACCAATTCTGACAAGGATATTGGGTCATAGAATAAAGTTTGTACTATTCATTTTTATTCTTTATTTTATTTATCTCTACTTTTTATTTTCGAGTTATATATTTTTTAAGAAAAAGGAACCATGTACAAATTGTACATATATTAAATAATAAGGTGAGTGGTTAATTTGTGTTTTCTCTTTGAATTTCTTTCAGGTAACCCCATATTTGTCCCAAAAAGTTAACACAAATAAACAACAAATAAAATTTTAAAATAAAGAAAAATATGAATGACAAAGATAAGATATAAAAAATAAAAAACATCTCATTCTTTTTAATGTCGTTTAAGATTACAACAAAAATTTACAAAATAAGTTATTTTAATATTCGACATATTTAGGATTTACTAAAATAATTAGTTGAAAATAACTTTCTAATTTTAATAAAAAATGTATCAATATTAAATTTATTAAATCATAGTATAAAGAATTTGAATTCGCTTAGACTCTAATCTTACAAAGCATAAACTCAAATAAAATAATCCTATTGGTTCAAATATTAATTCAAAGGTCTTAAAAAATTGAGCTTTTGTATATAAATGAAATAATAGTTTGGCAAATGTATAAAGTTGAAAAATCCTAAAAATAGTGCATAATATTAATCTCATGAAAGGAATCAAATTAAAGGATTTTATAACGAAATAAAATATTATTTTTATATATCAATTAAATTTATCAAATAAATTTTGAAATCACTTTTTAGGGATGAATTTAATGCAAATGAATTCTTCGGAAAGTATTTCCTAAATTTTTGTTCTATATTAAACCAATTCTGACAAGGATATTGGGTCATAGAATAAAGTTTGTACTATTCATTTTTATTCTTTATTTTATTTATCTCTACTTTTTATTTTCGAGATATATATTTTTTAAGAAAATGGAACCATGCACAAATTGTACATATATTAAATAATAAGGTGCGTGGTTAATTTGTGTTTTCTCTTTGAATTTCTTTCAGGTAACACCATATTTGTCCCAAAAGGTTAACACAAATAAACAACAAATAAAATTTAAAATAAAGAAAAATATGAATGACAAAGATAAATATAAAAAGTAAAAAACATCTCATTCTTTTTAATTTCATTTAAGATTACAACAAAAATTTACAAAATAATTTATTTTAATATTCGACATATTTAGGATTTACTATAATAATTAGTTGAAAATAACTTTCTAATTTTAATAAAAAAAATGTATCAATATTAAATTAATTAAATCATAGTATAAAGAATTTGAATTCCCTTATACTCTAATCTCACAAAGCATAAACTCAAATACAATGATCCTATTGGTTCAAATATTAATTCAAAGGTCTTAAAAAATTGAGCTTTTCTATATAAATGAAATAATAGTTTGGCAAATGTATAAAGTTGAAAAATCCTAAAAATAGTGCATAATATTAATCTCATGAAAGGAATCAAATTAAAGGATTCTATAACGAAATAAAATATTATTTTTATACCTCAATTAAATTTATCAAATAAATTTTGAAATCACCTTTTAGGGATGAATTTAATGCAAATGACTTCTTCGGAAAGTGTTTCCTAAATTTTTGTTCTATATTAAACCAATTCTGACAAGGATATTGGGTCATAGAATAAAGTTTGTACTATTCATTTTTATTCTTTATTTTATTTATCTCTACTTTTTATTTTCGAGATATATATTTTTTAAGAAAAAGGAACCATGTACAAATTGTACATATATTGAATAATAAGGTGAGTGGTTAATTTGTGTTTTCTCTTTGAATTTCTTTCAGGTAACCCCATATTTGTCCCAAAAAGTTAACACAAATAAACAACAAATAAAATTTTAAAATAAAGAAAAATATGAATGACAAAGATAAGATATAAAAAATAAAAAACATCTCATTCTTTTTAATGTCGTTTAAGATTACAACAAAAATTTACAAAATAAGTTATTTTAATATTCGACATATTTAGGATTTACTAAAATAATTAGTTGAAAATAACTTTCTAATTTTAATAAAAAATGTATCAATATTAAATTTATTAAATCATAGTATAAAGAATTTGAATTCGCTTAGACTCTAATCTTACAAAGCATTAACTCAAATAAAATAATCCTATTGGTTCAAATATTAATTCAAAGGTCTTAAAAAATTGAGCTTTTGTATATAAATGAAATAATAGTTTGGCAAATGTATAAAGTTGAAAAATCCTAAAAATAGTGCATAATATTAATCTCATGAAAGGAATCAAATTAAAGGATTTTATAACGAAATAAAATATTATTTTTATATATCAATTAAATTTATCAAATAAATTTTGAAATCACTTTTTAGGGATGAATTTAATGCAAATGAATTCTTCGGAAAGTATTTCCTAAATTTTTGTTCTATATTAAACCAATTCTGACAAGGATATTGGGTCATAGAATAAAGTTTGTACTATTCATTTTTATTCTTTATTTTATTTATCTCTACTTTTTATTTTCGAGATATATATTTTTTAAGAAAAAGGAACCATGTACAAATTGTACATATATTAAATAATATGGTGCGTGGTTAATTTGTGTTTTCTCTTTGAATTTCTTTCAGGTAACACCATATTTGTCCCAAAAGGTTAACACAAATAAACAACAAATAAAATTTAAAATAAAGAAAAATATGAATGACAAAGATAAATATAAAAAATAAAAAACATCTCATTCTTTTTAATTTCATTTAAGATTACAACAAAAATTTACAAAATAATTTATTTTAATATTCGACATATTTAGGATTTACTATAATAATTAGTTGAAAATAACTTTCTAATTTTAATAAAAAAAATGTATCAATATTAAATTAATTAAATCATAGTATAAAGAATTTGAATTCCCTTATACTCTAATCTCACAAAGCATAAACTCAAATAAAATAATCCTATTGGTTCAAATATTAATTCAAAGGTCTTAAAAAATTGAGCTTCTCTATATAAATGAAATAATAGTTTGGCAAATGTATAAAGTTGAAAAATCCTAAAAATAGTGCATAATATTAATCTCATGAAAGGAATCAAATTAAAGGATTTTATAACGAAATAAAATATTATTTTTATATATCAATTAAATTTATCAAATAAATTTTGAAATCACTTTTTAGGGATGAATTTAATGCAAATGAATTCTTCGGAAAGTATTTCCTAAATTTTTGTTCTATATTAAACCAATTCTGACAAGGATATTGGGTCATAGAATAAAGTTTGTACTATTCATTTTTATTCTTTATTTTATTTATCTCTACTTTTTATTTTCGAGATATATATTTTTTAAGAAAATGGAACCATGCACAAATTGTACATATATTAAATAATAAGGTGCGTGGTTAATTTGTGTTTTCTCTTTGAATTTCTTTCAGGTAACACCATATTTGTCCCAAAAGGTTAACACAAATAAACAACAAATAAAATTTAAAATAAAGAAAAATATGAATGACAAAGATAAATATAAAAAATAAAAAACATCTCATTCTTTTTAATTTCATTTAAGATTACAACAAAAATTTACAAAATAATTTATTTTAATATTCGACATATTTAGGATTTACTATAATAATTAGTTGAAAATAACTTTCTAATTTTAATAAAAAAAATGTATCAATATTAAATTAATTAAATGATATAATAAAGAATTTGAATTCCCTTATACTCTAATCTCACAAAGCATAAACTCAAATACAATAATCCTATTGGTTCAAATATTAATCCAAATGCCTTAAAGAATTGAGCTTCTGTATATAAATGAAATAATAGTTTGGCAAATGTATAAAGTTGAAAAATCCTAAAAATAGTGCATAATATTAATCTCATGAAAGGAATCAAATTAAAGGATTCTATAACGAAATAAAATATTATTTTTATACCTCAATTAAATTTATCAAATAAATTTTGAAATCACCTTTTAGGGATGAATTTAATGCAAATGACTTCTTCGGAAAGTGTTTCCTAAATTTTTGTTCTATATTAAACCAATTCTGACAAGGATATTGGGTCATAGAATAAAGTTTGTACTATTCATTTTTATTCTTTATTTTATTTATCTCTACTTTTTATTTTCGAGATATATATTTTTTAAGAAAAAGGAACCATGTACAAATTGTACATATATTGAATAATAAGGTGAGTGGTTAATTTGTGTTTTCTCTTTGAATTTCTTTCAGGTAACCCCATATTTGTCCCAAAAAGTTAACACAAATAAACAACAAATAAAATTTTAAAATAAAGAAAAATATGAATGACAAAGATAAGATATAAAAAATCTAAAACTTCTCATTCTTTTTAATGTCTTTTAAGATTACACCTAAAATCTATAAAATAAGTTATTTTAATATTCGACATATTTAGGATTTACTAAAATAATTAGTTGAAAATAACTTTCTAATTTTAATAAAAAATGTATCAATATTAAATTTATTTAATCATAGTATAAAGAATTTGAATTCGCTTAGACTCAAATCTCACAAAGCATAAACTCAAATACAATAATCTTATTGGTTCAAATATTAATTCAAAGGTCTAAAACAATTGAGCTTCTCTATATAAATCAAATAATAGTTTGGCATATGTATAAAGTTGAAAAAGTCTAAAAATAGTGCATAATATTCATCTCATGAAAGGAATCAAATTAATGGATTTTATAACGAAATAAAATATTATTTTTATACATCAATTAAATTTATCAAATAAATTTTGAAATCACTTTTTAGGGATGAATTTAATGCAAATGACTTCTTCGGAAAGTATTTCCTAAATTTTTGTTCTATATTAAACCAATTCTAACAAGGATATTTGTTCATAGAATAAAGTTGTACTATTCATTTTTATTTTTTATTTTATTTATCTCTACTTTTTATTTTCGAGATATATATTTTTTAAGAAAAAGGAACCGTGTACAAATTGTACATATATTAAATAATAAGGTGAGTGGTTAATTTGTGTTTTGTCTTTGAATTTCTTTCAGGTAACCCCATATTTGTCCCAAAAAGTTAACACAAATAAACAACAAATAAAATTTTAAAATAAAGAAAAATATGAATGACAAAGATAAGATATAAAAAATAAAAAACATCTCATTCTTTTTAATGTCGTTTAAGATTACAACAAAAATTTACAAAATAAGTTATTTTAATATTCGACATATTTAGGATTTACTAAAATAATTAGTTGAAAATAACTTTCTAATTTTAATAAAAAATGTATCAATATTAAATTTATTAAATCATAGTATAAAGAATTTGAATTCGCTTAGACTCTAATCTCACAAAGCATAAACTCAAATACAATAATCCTATTGGTTCAAATATTAATTCAAAGGTCTTAAAGAATTGAGCTTCTGTATATAAATGAAATAATAGTTTGGCATATGTATAAAGTTGAAAAAGTCTAAAAATAGTGCATAATATTCATCTCATGAAAGGAATCAAATTAAAGGATTTTATAACGAAATAAAATATTATTTTTATACATCAATTAAATTTATCAAATAAATTTTGAAATCACTTTTTAGGGATGAATTTAATGCAAATGACTTCTTCGGAAAGTATTTCCTAAATTTTTGTTCTATATTAAACCAATTCTAACAAGGATATTTGTTCATAGAATAAAGTTGTACTATTCATTTTTATTTTTTATTTTATATATCTCTACTTTTTATTTTCGAGATATATATTTTTTAAGAAAAAGGAACCATGTACAAATTGTACATATATTAAATAATAAGGTGAGTGGTTAATTTGTGTTTTCTCTTTGAATTTCTTCCAAGTAACCCCATATTTGTCCCCAAAGGTTAACACAAATAAACAACAAATAAAATTTTAAAATAAAGAAAAATATGAATGACAAAAATAAGATATAAAAAATAAAAAACATCCCATTCTTTTTAATTTCGTTTAAGATTACAACAAAAATTTACAAAATAAGTTATTTTAATATTCGACATATTTTGGATTTACTATAATAATTAGTTGAAAATAGCTTTCTAATTTTAATAAAAAAAATGTATCAATGTTAAATTTATTAAATCATAGTATAAAGAATTTGAATTCGCTTAGACTCTAATCTCACAAAGCATAAACTCAAATACAATAATCCTATTGGTTCAAATATTAATTCAAAGGTCTTAAAGAATTGAGCTTCTGTATATAAATCAAATAATAGTTTGGCATAAGTATAAAGTTGAAAAAGCCTAAAAATAGTGCATAATATTAATCTAACGAAAGGAATCAAATTAAAGGATTTTATAACGAAATAAAATATTATTTTTATACATCAATTCAATTTAACAAATAAATGTTGAAATAACCTTTTAGGGATGAATTTAATGCAAATGACTTCTTCGGAAAGTATTTCCTAAATTTTTGTTCTATATTAAACCAATTCTGACAAGGATATTGGGTCATATAATAAAGTTTGTACTATTCATTTTTATTCTTTATTTGATTTATCTCTACTTTTTATTTTCGAGATATATATTTTTTAAAGAGAAGGACCTATGTATTAATTGTACATATAATAAATAATAAGGTTAGGGGTTAATTTGTGTTTTCTCTTTGAATTTCTTTGAGGTAACCCCATATTTGTCTAAAAAAGTTTACACAAATAAACAACAAATAAAATTTTAAAATAAAAAAATGTGAATGACAAAGATAAGATATAAAAAATAAAAAACATCTCATTCTTTTTAATATCTTTAAGATTACAACAAAAATTTACAAAATAAGTTATTTTAATATTCGACATATTTAGGATTTACTATAATAATTAGTTGAAAATAACTTTCTAATTCTAATAAAAAATGTATCAATATTAAATTTATTAAATCATGGTATAAAGAATTTGAATTCGCTTAGACTCTAATCCCACAAAGCATAAACTCAAATACAATAATCCTATTGGTTCAAATATTAATTCAAAGGTCTTAGAGAATTGAGCTTCTGTATATAAATGAAATAATAGTTTGGCATATGTATAAAGTTGAAAAATCCTAAAAATAGTGCATAATATTAATCTCATGAAAGGAATCAAATTAAAGGATTTTATAACGAAATAAAATATTATTTTTATACATCAATTAAATTTATAAAATAAATTTTGAAATAACTTTTTAGGGATAAATTTAATGCAAATGACTCCTTCGGAAAGTATTTCCTAAATGTTTTGTTCTATATTAAAGCAATTCTAACAAGGATATTGGGTCATAGTATAAAGTTTGTAATATTCATTTTTATTCATTATTTTATTTATCTCTACTTTTTATTTTCGAGATATATATTTTTTAAGGAAAAGGAACCATACACAAATTGTACATATATTAAATAATAAGGTGAGTGGTTAATTTGTGTTTTCTCTTTGAATTTCTTTCAAGTAACCCCATATTTGTCCCAAAACGTTAACACAAATAAACAACAAATAAAATTTTAAAATAAAGAAAAATATGAATGACAAAGATAAGATATAAAAAATCTAAAACTTCTCATTCTTTTTAATGTCTTTTAAGATTACACCTAAAATCTATAAAATAAGTTATTTTAATATTCGACATATTTAGGATTTACTATAATAATTAGTTGAAAATTACTTTCTAATTTTAATAAAAAATGTATCAATATTAAATTTATTAAATCATAGTATAAAGAATTTGAATTCGCTTAGACTCTAATCTCACAAAGCATAAACTCAAATACAATAATCCTATTGGTTCAAATATTAATTCAAAGGTCTTAAAGAATTGAGCTTCTGTATATAAATGAAATAATAGTTTGGTATATGTATAAAGTTGAAAAAGGCTAAAAATAGTGCATAATATTAATCTCATGAAAGGAATCAAATTAAAGGATTTTATAACGAAATAAAATATTATTTTTATACATCAATTAAATTTATCAAATAAATTTTGAAATCACTTTTTAGGGATGAATTTAATGCAAATGAATTCTTCGGAAAGTATTTCCTAAATTTTTGTTCTATATTAAACCAATTCTGACAAGGATATTGGGTCATAGAATAAAGTTTGTACTATTTATTTTTATTCTTTATTTTATTTGTCTCTACTTTTTATTTTCGAGATATATATTTTTTAAGAAAATGGAACCATGCACAAATTGTACATATATTAAATAATAAGGTGCGTGGTTAATTTGTGTTTTCTCTTTGAATTTCTTTCAGGTAACACCATATTTGTCCCAAAAGGTTAACACAAATAAACAACAAATAAAATTTAAAATAAAGAAAAATATGAATGACAAAGATAAATATAAAAAATAAAAAACATCTCATTCTTTTTAATTTCCTTTAAGATTACAACAAAAATTTACAAAATAATTTATTTTAATATTCGACATATTTAGGATTTACTATAATAATTAGTTGAAAATAACTTTCTAATTTTAATAAAAAAAATGTATCAATATTAAATTAATTAAATCATAGTATAAAGAATTTGAATTCCCTTATACTCTAATCTCACAAAGCATAAACTCAAATACAATGATCCTATTGGTTCAAATATTAATTCAAAGGTCTTAAAAAATTGAGCTTCTCTATATAAATGAAATAATAGTTTGGCAAATGTATAAAGTTGAAAAATCCTAAAAATAGTGCATAATATTAACCTCATGAAAGGAATCAAATTAAAGGATTCTATAACGAAATAAAATATTATTTTTATACCTCAATTAAATTTATCAAATAAATTTTGAAATCACCTTTTAGGGATGAATTTAATGCAAATGAATTCTTCGGAAAGTATTTCCTAAATATTTGTTCTATATTAAACCAATTCTGACAAGGATATTGGGTCATAGAATAAAGTTTGTACTATTCATTTTTATTCTTTATTTTATTTATCTCTACTTTTTATTTTCGAGTTATATATTTTTTAAGAAAAAGGAACCATGTACAAATTGTACATATATTGAATAATAAGGTGAGTGGTTAATTTGTGTTTTCTCTTTGAATTTCTTTCAGGTAACCCCATATTTGTCCCAAAAAGTTAACACAAATAAACAACAAATAAAATTTTAAAATAAAGAAAAATATGAATGACAAAGATAAGATATAAAAAATAAAAAACATCTCATTCTTTTTAATGTCGTTTAAGATTACAACAAAAATTTCCAAAATAAGTTATTTTAATATTCGACATATTTAGGATTTACTAAAATAATTAGTTGAAAATAACTTTCTAATTTTAATAAAAAATGTATCAATATTAAATTTATTAAATCATAGTATAAAGAATTTGAATTCGCTTAGACTCTAATCTTACAAAGCATAAACTCAAATAAAATAATCCTATTGGTTCAAATATTAATTCAAAGGTCTTAAAAAATTGAGCTTTTGTATATAAATGAAATAATAGTTTGGCAAATGTATAAAGTTGAAAAATCCTAAAAATAGTGCATAATATTAATCTCATGAAAGGAATCAAATTAAAGGATTTTATAACGAAATAAAATATTATTTTTATATATCAATTAAATTTATCAAATAAATTTTGAAATCACTTTTTAGGGATGAATTTAATGCAAATGAATTCTTCGGAAAGTATTTCCTAAATTTTTGTTCTATATTAAACCAATTCTGACAAGGATATTGGGTCATAGAATAAAGTTTGTACTATTCATGTTTATTCTTTATTTTATTTATCTCTACTTTTTATTTTCGAGTTATATATTTTTTAAGAAAAAGGAACCATGTACAAATTGTACATATATTAAATAATAAGGTGAGTGGTTAATTTGTGTTTTCTCTTTGAATTTCTTTCAGGTAACCCCATATTTGTCCCAAAAAGTTAACACAAATAAACAACAAATAAAATTTTAAAATAAAGAAAAATATGAATGACAAAGATAAGATATAAAAAATAAAAAACATCTCATTCTTTTTAATGTCGTTTAAGATTACAACAAAAATTTACAAAATAAGTTATTTTAATATTCGACATATTTAGGATTTACTAAAATAATTAGTTGAAAATAACTTTCTAATTTTAATAAAAAATGTATCAATATTAAATTTATTAAATCATAGTATAAAGAATTTGAATTCGCTTAGACTCTAATCTTACAAAGCATAAACTCAAATAAAATAATCCTATTGGTTCAAATATTAATTCAAAGGTCTTAAAAAATTGAGCTTTTGTATATAAATGAAATAATAGTTTGGCAAATGTATAAAGTTGAAAAATCCTAAAAATAGTGCATAATATTAATCTCATGAAAGGAATCAAATTAAAGGATTTTATAACGAAATAAAATATTATTTTTATATATCAATTAAATTTATCAAATAAATTTTGAAATCACTTTTTAGGGATGAATTTAATGCAAATGAATTCTTCGGAAAGTATTTCCTAAATTTTTGTTCTATATTAAACCAATTCTGACAAGGATATTGGGTCATAGAATAAAGTTTGTACTATTCATTTTTATTCTTTATTTTATTTATCTCTACTTTTTATTTTCGAGATATATATTTTTTAAGAAAATGGAACCATGCACAAATTGTACATATATTAAATAATAAGGTGCGTGGTTAATTTGTGTTTTCTCTTTGAATTTCTTTCAGGTAACACCATATTTGTCCCAAAAGGTTAACACAAATAAACAACAAATAAAATTTAAAATAAAGAAAAATATGAATGACAAAGATAAATATAAAAAGTAAAAAACATCTCATTCTTTTTAATTTCATTTAAGATTACAACAAAAATTTACAAAATAATTTATTTTAATATTCGACATATTTAGGATTTACTATAATAATTAGTTGAAAATAACTTTCTAATTTTAATAAAAAAAATGTATCAATATTAAATTAATTAAATCATAGTATAAAGAATTTGAATTCCCTTATACTCTAATCTCACAAAGCATAAACTCAAATACAATGATCCTATTGGTTCAAATATTAATTCAAAGGTCTTAAAAAATTGAGCTTTTCTATATAAATGAAATAATAGTTTGGCAAATGTATAAAGTTGAAAAATCCTAAAAATAGTGCATAATATTAATCTCATGAAAGGAATCAAATTAAAGGATTCTATAACGAAATAAAATATTATTTTTATACCTCAATTAAATTTATCAAATAAATTTTGAAATCACCTTTTAGGGATGAATTTAATGCAAATGACTTCTTCGGAAAGTGTTTCCTAAATTTTTGTTCTATATTAAACCAATTCTGACAAGGATATTGGGTCATAGAATAAAGTTTGTACTATTCATTTTTATTCTTTATTTTATTTATCTCTACTTTTTATTTTCGAGATATATATTTTTTAAGAAAAAGGAACCATGTACAAATTGTACATATATTGAATAATAAGGTGAGTGGTTAATTTGTGTTTTCTCTTTGAATTTCTTTCAGGTAACCCCATATTTGTCCCAAAAAGTTAACACAAATAAACAACAAATAAAATTTTAAAATAAAGAAAAATATGAATGACAAAGATAAGATATAAAAAATAAAAAACATCTCATTCTTTTTAATGTCGTTTAAGATTACAACAAAAATTTACAAAATAAGTTATTTTAATATTCGACATATTTAGGATTTACTAAAATAATTAGTTGAAAATAACTTTCTAATTTTAATAAAAAATGTATCAATATTAAATTTATTAAATCATAGTATAAAGAATTTGAATTCGCTTAGACTCTAATCTTACAAAGCATTAACTCAAATAAAATAATCCTATTGGTTCAAATATTAATTCAAAGGTCTTAAAAAATTGAGCTTTTGTATATAAATGAAATAATAGTTTGGCAAATGTATAAAGTTGAAAAATCCTAAAAATAGTGCATAATATTAATCTCATGAAAGGAATCAAATTAAAGGATTTTATAACGAAATAAAATATTATTTTTATATATCAATTAAATTTATCAAATAAATTTTGAAATCACTTTTTAGGGATGAATTTAATGCAAATGAATTCTTCGGAAAGTATTTCCTAAATTTTTGTTCTATATTAAACCAATTCTGACAAGGATATTGGGTCATAGAATAAAGTTTGTACTATTCATTTTTATTCTTTATTTTATTTATCTCTACTTTTTATTTTCGAGATATATATTTTTTAAGAAAAAGGAACCATGTACAAATTGTACATATATTAAATAATATGGTGCGTGGTTAATTTGTGTTTTCTCTTTGAATTTCTTTCAGGTAACACCATATTTGTCCCAAAAGGTTAACACAAATAAACAACAAATAAAATTTAAAATAAAGAAAAATATGAATGACAAAGATAAATATAAAAAATAAAAAACATCTCATTCTTTTTAATTTCATTTAAGATTACAACAAAAATTTACAAAATAATTTATTTTAATATTCGACATATTTAGGATTTACTATAATAATTAGTTGAAAATAACTTTCTAATTTTAATAAAAAAAATGTATCAATATTAAATTAATTAAATCATAGTATAAAGAATTTGAATTCCCTTATACTCTAATCTCACAAAGCATAAACTCAAATAAAATAATCCTATTGGTTCAAATATTAATTCAAAGGTCTTAAAAAATTGAGCTTCTCTATATAAATGAAATAATAGTTTGGCAAATGTATAAAGTTGAAAAATCCTAAAAATAGTGCATAATATTAATCTCATGAAAGGAATCAAATTAAAGGATTTTATAACGAAATAAAATATTATTTTTATATATCAATTAAATTTATCAAATAAATTTTGAAATCACTTTTTAGGGATGAATTTAATGCAAATGAATTCTTCGGAAAGTATTTCCTAAATTTTTGTTCTATATTAAACCAATTCTGACAAGGATATTGGGTCATAGAATAAAGTTTGTACTATTCATTTTTATTCTTTATTTTATTTATCTCTACTTTTTATTTTCGAGATATATATTTTTTAAGAAAATGGAACCATGCACAAATTGTACATATATTAAATAATAAGGTGCGTGGTTAATTTGTGTTTTCTCTTTGAATTTCTTTCAGGTAACACCATATTTGTCCCAAAAGGTTAACACAAATAAACAACAAATAAAATTTAAAATAAAGAAAAATATGAATGACAAAGATAAATATAAAAAATAAAAAACATCTCATTCTTTTTAATTTCATTTAAGATTACAACAAAAATTTACAAAATAATTTATTTTAATATTCGACATATTTAGGATTTACTATAATAATTAGTTGAAAATAACTTTCTAATTTTAATAAAAAAAATGTATCAATATTAAATTAATTAAATGATATAATAAAGAATTTGAATTCCCTTATACTCTAATCTCACAAAGCATAAACTCAAATACAATAATCCTATTGGTTCAAATATTAATCCAAATGCCTTAAAGAATTGAGCTTCTGTATATAAATGAAATAATAGTTTGGCAAATGTATAAAGTTGAAAAATCCTAAAAATAGTGCATAATATTAATCTCATGAAAGGAATCAAATTAAAGGATTCTATAACGAAATAAAATATTATTTTTATACCTCAATTAAATTTATCAAATAAATTTTGAAATCACCTTTTAGGGATGAATTTAATGCAAATGACTTCTTCGGAAAGTGTTTCCTAAATTTTTGTTCTATATTAAACCAATTCTGACAAGGATATTGGGTCATAGAATAAAGTTTGTACTATTCATTTTTATTCTTTATTTTATTTATCTCTACTTTTTATTTTCGAGATATATATTTTTTAAGAAAAAGGAACCATGTACAAATTGTACATATATTGAATAATAAAGTGAGTGGTTAATTTGTGTTTTCTCTTTGAATTTCTTTCAGGTAACCCCATATTTGTCCCAAAAAGTTAACACAAATAAACAACAAATAAAATTTTAAAATAAAGAAAAATATGAATGACAAAGATAAGATATAAAAAATAAAAAACATCTCATTCTTTTTAATGTCGTTTAAGATTACAACAAAAATTTCCAAAATAAGTTATTTTAATATTCGACATATTTAGGATTTACTAAAATAATTAGTTGAAAATAACTTTCTAATTTTAATAAAAAATGTATCAATATTAAATTTATTAAATCATAGTATAAAGAATTTGAATTCGCTTAGACTCTAATCTTACAAAGCATTAACTCAAATAAAATAATCCTATTGGTTCAAATATTAATTCAAAGGTCTTAAAAAATTGAGCTTTTGTATATAAATGAAATAATAGTTTGGCAAATGTATAAAGTTGAAAAATCCTAAAAATAGTGCATAATATTAATCTCATGAAAGGAATCAAATTAAAGGATTTTATAACGAAATAAAATATTATTTTTATATATCAATTAAATTTATCAAATAAATTTTGAAATCACTTTTTAGGGATGAATTTAATGCAAATGAATTCTTCGGAAAGTATTTCCTAAATTTTTGTTCTATATTAAACCAATTCTGACAAGGATATTGGGTCATAGAATAAAGTTTGTACTATTCATTTTTATTCTTTATTTTATTTATCTCTACTTTTTATTTTCGAGATATATATTTTTTAAGAAAAAGGAACCATGTACAAATTGTACATATATTAAATAATAAGGTGCGTGGTTAATTTGTGTTTTCTCTTTGAATTTCTTTCAGGTAACACCATATTTGTCCCAAAAGGTTAACACAAATAAACAACAAATAAAATTTAAAATAAAGAAAAATATGAATGACAAAGATAAATATAAAAAATAAAAAACATCTCATTCTTTTTAATTTCATTTAAGATTACAACAAAAATTTACAAAATAATTTATTTTAATATTCGACATATTTAGGATTTACTATAATAATTAGTTGAAAATAACTTTCTAATTTTAATAAAAAAAATGTATCAATATTAAATTAATTAAATCATAGTATAAAGAATTTGAATTCCCTTATACTCTAATCTCACAAAGCATAAACTCAAATAAAATAATCCTATTGGTTCAAATATTAATTCAAAGGTCTTAAAAAATTGAGCTTCTCTATATAAATGAAATAATAGTTTGGCAAATGTATAAAGTTGAAAAATCCTAAAAATAGTGCATAATATTAATCTCATGAAAGGAATCAAATTAAAGGATTTTATAACGAAATAAAATATTATTTTTATATATCAATTAAATTTATCAAATAAATTTTGAAATCACTTTTTAGGGATGAATTTAATGCAAATGAATTCTTCGGAAAGTATTTCCTAAATTTTTGTTCTATATTAAACCAATTCTGACAAGGATATTGGGTCATAGAATAAAGTTTGTACTATTCATTTTTATTCTTTATTTTATTTATCTCTACTTTTTATTTTCGAGATATATATTTTTTAAGAAAATGGAACCATGCACAAATTGTACATATATTAAATAATAAGGTGCGTGGTTAATTTGTGTTTTCTCTTTGAATTTCTTTCAGGTAACACCATATTTGTCCCAAAAGGTTAACACAAATAAACAACAAATAAAATTTAAAATAAAGAAAAATATGAATGACAAAGATAAATATAAAAAATAAAAAACATCTCATTCTTTTTAATTTCATTTAAGATTACAACAAAAATTTACAAAATAATTTATTTTAATATTCGACATATTTAGGATTTACTATAATAATTAGTTGAAAATAACTTTCTAATTTTAATAAAAAAAATGTATCAATATTAAATTAATTAAATCATAGTATAAAGAATTTGAATTCCCTTATACTCTAATCTCACAAAGCATAAACTCAAATAAAATAATCCTATTGGTTCAAATATTAATTCAAAGGTCTTAAAAAATTGAGCTTCTCTATATAAATGAAATAATAGTTTGGCAAATGTATAAAGTTGAAAAATCCTAAAAATAGTGCATAATATTAATCTCATGAAAGGAATCAAATTAAAGGATTTTATAACGAAATAAAATATTATTTTTATATATCAATTAAATTTATCAAATAAATTTTGAAATCACTTTTTAGGGATGAATTTAATGCAAATGAATTCTTCGGAAAGTATTTCCTAAATTTTTGTTCTATATTAAACCAATTCTGACAAGGATATTGGGTCATAGAATAAAGTTTGTACTATTCATTTTTATTCTTTATTTTATTTATCTCTACTTTTTATTTTCGAGATATATATTTTTTAAGAAAATGGAACCATGCACAAATTGTACATATATTAAATAATAAGGTGCGTGGTTAATTTGTGTTTTCTCTTTGAATTTCTTTCAGGTAACACCATATTTGTCCCAAAAGGTTAACACAAATAAACAACAAATAAAATTTAAAATAAAGAAAAATATGAATGACAAAGATAAATATAAAAAATAAAAAACATCTCATTCTTTTTAATTTCATTTAAGATTACAACAAAAATTTACAAAATAATTTATTTTAATATTCGACATATTTAGGATTTACTATAATAATTAGTTGAAAATAACTTTCTAATTTTAATAAAAAAAATGTATCAATATTAAATTAATTAAATGATATAATAAAGAATTTGAATTCCCTTATACTCTAATCTCACAAAGCATAAACTCAAATACAATAATCCTATTGGTTCAAATATTAATCCAAAGGCCTTAAAGAATTGAGCTTCTGTATATAAATGAAATAATAGTTTGGCAAATGTATAAAGTTGAAAAATCCTAAAAATAGTGCATAATATTAATCTCATGAAAGGAATCAAATTAAAGGATTCTATAACGAAATAAAATATTATTTTTATACCTCAATTAAATTTATCAAATAAATTTTGAAATCACCTTTTAGGGATGAATTTAATGCAAATGACTTCTTCGGAAAGTGTTTCCTAAATTTTTGTTCTATATTAAACCAATTCTGACAAGGATATTGGGTCATAGAATAAAGTTTGTACTATTCATTTTTATTCTTTATTTTATTTATCTCTACTTTTTATTTTCGAGATATATATTTTTTAAGAAAAAGGAACCATGTACAAATTGTACATATATTGAATAATAAGGTGAGTGGTTAATTTGTGTTTTCTCTTTGAATTTCTTTCAGGTAACCCCATATTTGTCCCAAAAAGTTAACACAAATAAACAACAAATAAAATTTTAAAATAAAGAAAAATATGAATGACAAAGATAAGATATAAAAAATAAAAAACATCTCATTCTTTTTAATGTCGTTTAAGATTACAACAAAAATTTCCAAAATAAGTTATTTTAATATTCGACATATTTAGGATTTACTAAAATAATTAGTTGAAAATAACTTTCTAATTTTAATAAAAAATGTATCAATATTAAATTTATTAAATCATAGTATAAAGAATTTGAATTCGCTTAGACTCTAATCTTACAAAGCATTAACTCAAATAAAATAATCCTATTGGTTCAAATATTAATTCAAAGGTCTTAAAAAATTGAGCTTTTGTATATAAATGAAATAATAGTTTGGCAAATGTATAAAGTTGAAAAATCCTAAAAATAGTGCATAATATTAATCTCATGAAAGGAATCAAATTAAAGGATTTTATAACGAAATAAAATATTATTTTTATATATCAATTAAATTTATCAAATAAATTTTGAAATCACTTTTTAGGGATGAATTTAATGCAAATGAATTCTTCGGAAAGTATTTCCTAAATTTTTGTTCTATATTAAACCAATTCTGACAAGGATATTGGGTCATAGAATAAAGTTTGTACTATTCATTTTTATTCTTTATTTTATTTATCTCTACTTTTTATTTTCGAGATATATATTTTTTAAGAAAAAGGAACCATGTACAAATTGTACATATATTAAATAATAAGGTGCGTGGTTAATTTGTGTTTTCTCTTTGAATTTCTTTCAGGTAACACCATATTTGTCCCAAAAGGTTAACACAAATAAACAACAAATAAAATTTAAAATAAAGAAAAATATGAATGACAAAGATAAATATAAAAAATAAAAAACATCTCATTCTTTTTAATTTCATTTAAGATTACAACAAAAATTTACAAAATAATTTATTTTAATATTCGACATATTTAGGATTTACTATAATAATTAGTTGAAAATAACTTTCTAATTTTAATAAAAAAAATGTATCAATATTAAATTAATTAAATCATAGTATAAAGAATTTGAATTCCCTTATACTCTAATCTCACAAAGCATAAACTCAAATAATATAATCCTATTGGTTCAAATATTAATTCAAAGGTCTTAAAAAATTGAGCTTCTCTATATAAATGAAATAATAGTTTGGCAAATGTATAAAGTTGAAAAATCCTAAAAATAGTGCATAATATTAATCTCATGAAAGGAATCAAATTAAAGGATTTTATAACGAAATAAAATATTATTTTTATATATCAATTAAATTTATCAAATAAATTTTGAAATCACTTTTTAGGGATGAATTTAATGCAAATGAATTCTTCGGAAAGTATTTCCTAAATTTTTGTTCTATATTAAACCAATTCTGACAAGGATATTGGGTCATAGAATAAAGTTTGTACTATTCATTTTTATTCTTTATTTTATTTATCTCTACTTTTTATTTTCGAGATATATATTTTTTAAGAAAATGGAACCATGCACAAATTGTACATATATTAAATAATAAGGTGCGTGGTTAATTTGTGTTTTCTCTTTGAATTTCTTTCAGGTAACACCATATTTGTCCCAAAAGGTTAACACAAATAAACAACAAATAAAATTTAAAATAAAGAAAAATATGAATGACAAAGATAAATATAAAAAATAAAAAACATCTCATTCTTTTTAATTTCATTTAAGATTACAACAAAAATTT
The DNA here is from genome assembly GCA_037013495.1 of Hippophae tibetana. Classification (NCBI taxonomy): domain Eukaryota; kingdom Viridiplantae; phylum Streptophyta; class Magnoliopsida; order Rosales; family Elaeagnaceae; genus Hippophae; species Hippophae tibetana. The sequence continues at coordinate 333,868 of CM072811.1, forward strand.
ACAAAATAATTTATTTTAATATTCGACATATTTAGGATTTACTATAATAATTAGTTGAAAATAACTTTCTAATTTTAATAAAAAAAATGTATCAATATTAAATTAATTAAATCATAGTATAAAGAATTTGAATTCCCTTATACTCTAATCTCACAAAGCATAAACTCAAATAAAATAATCCTATTGGTTCAAATATTAATTCAAAGGTCTTAAAAAATTGAGCTTCTCTATATAAATGAAATAATAGTTTGGCAAATGTATAAAGTTGAAAAATCCTAAAAATAGTGCATAATATTAATCTCATGAAAGGAATCAAATTAAAGGATTTTATAACGAAATAAAATATTATTTTTATATATCAATTAAATTTATCAAATAAATTTTGAAATCACTTTTTAGGGATGAATTTAATGCAAATGAATTCTTCGGAAAGTATTTCCTAAATTTTTGTTCTATATTAAACCAATTCTGACAAGGATATTGGGTCATAGAATAAAGTTTGTACTATTCATTTTTATTCTTTATTTTATTTATCTCTACTTTTTATTTTCGAGATATATATTTTTTAAGAAAATGGAACCATGCACAAATTGTACATATATTAAATAATAAGGTGCGTGGTTAATTTGTGTTTTCTCTTTGAATTTCTTTCAGGTAACACCATATTTGTCCCAAAAGGTTAACACAAATAAACAACAAATAAAATTTAAAATAAAGAAAAATATGAATGACAAAGATAAATATAAAAAATAAAAAACATCTCATTCTTTTTAATTTCATTTAAGATTACAACAAAAATTTACAAAATAATTTATTTTAATATTCGACATATTTAGGATTTACTATAATAATTAGTTGAAAATAACTTTCTAATTTTAATAAAAAAAATGTATCAATATTAAATTAATTAAATGATATAATAAAGAATTTGAATTCCCTTATACTCTATTCTCACAAAGCATAAACTCAAATACAATAATCCTATTGGTTCAAATATTAATCCAAAGGCCTTAAAGAATTGAGCTTCTGTATATAAATGAAATAATAGTTTGGCAAATGTATAAAGTTGAAAAATCCTAAAAATAGTGCATAATATTAATCTCATGAAAGGAATCAAATTAAAGGATTCTATAACGAAATAAAATATTATTTTTATACCTCAATTAAATTTATCAAATAAATTTTGAAATCACCTTTTAGGGATGAATTTAATGCAAATGACTTCTTCGGAAAGTGTTTCCTAAATTTTTGTTCTATATTAAACCAATTCTGACAAGGATATTGGGTCATAGAAGAAAGTTTGTACTATTCATTTTTATTCTTTATTTTATTTATCTCTACTTTTTATTTTCGAGATATATATTTTTTAAGAAAAAGGAACCATGTACAAATTGTACATATATTGAATAATAAGGTGAGTGGTTAATTTGTGTTTTCTCTTTGAATTTCTTTCAGGTAACCCCATATTTGTCCCAAAAAGTTAACACAAATAAACAACAAATAAAATTTTAAAATAAAGAAAAATATGAATGACAAAGATAAGATATAAAAAATAAAAAACATCTCATTCTTTTTAATGTCGTTTAAGATTACAACAAAAATTTCCAAAATAAGTTATTTTAATATTCGACATATTTAGGATTTACTAAAATAATTAGTTGAAAATAACTTTCTAATTTTAATAAAAAATGTATCAATATTAAATTTATTAAATCATAGTATAAAGAATTTGAATTCGCTTAGACTCTAATCTTACAAAGCATTAACTCAAATAAAATAATCCTATTGGTTCAAATATTAATTCAAAGGTCTTAAAAAATTGAGCTTTTGTATATAAATGAAATAATAGTTTGGCAAATGTATAAAGTTGAAAAATCCTAAAAATAGTGCATAATATTAATCTCATGAAAGGAATCAAATTAAAGGATTTTATAACGAAATAAAATATTATTTTTATATATCAATTAAATTTATCAAATAAATTTTGAAATCACTTTTTAGGGATGAATTTAATGCAAATGAATTCTTCGGAAAGTATTTCCTAAATTTTTGTTCTATATTAAACCAATTCTGACAAGGATATTGGGTCATAGAATAAAGTTTGTACTATTCATTTTTATTCTTTATTTTATTTATCTCTACTTTTTATTTTCGAGATATATATTTTTTAAGAAAAAGGAACCATGTACAAATTGTACATATATTAAATAATAAGGTGCGTGGTTAATTTGTGTTTTCTCTTTGAATTTCTTTCAGGTAACACCATATTTGTCCCAAAAGGTTAACACAAATAAACAACAAATAAAATTTAAAATAAAGAAAAATATGAATGACAAAGATAAATATAAAAAATAAAAAACATCTCATTCTTTTTAATTTCATTTAAGATTACAACAAAAATTTACAAAATAATTTATTTTAATATTCGACATATTTAGGATTTACTATAATAATTAGTTGAAAATAACTTTCTAATTTTAATAAAAAAAATGTATCAATATTAAATTAATTAAATCATAGTATAAAGAATTTGAATTCCCTTATACTCTAATCTCACAAAGCATAAACTCAAATAAAATAATCCTATTGGTTCAAATATTAATTCAAAGGTCTTAAAAAATTGAGCTTCTCTATATAAATGAAATAATAGTTTGGCAAATGTATAAAGTTGAAAAATCCTAAAAATAGTGCATAATATTAATCTCATGAAAGGAATCAAATTAAAGGATTTTATAACGAAATAAAATATTATTTTTATATATCAATTAAATTTATCAAATAAATTTTGAAATCACTTTTTAGGGATGAATTTAATGCAAATGAATTCTTCGGAAAGTATTTCCTAAATTTTTGTTCTATATTAAACCAATTCTGACAAGGATATTGGGTCATAGAATAAAGTTTGTACTATTCATTTTTATTCTTTATTTTATTTATCTCTACTTTTTATTTTCGAGATATATATTTTTTAAGAAAATGGAACCATGCACAAATTGTACATATATTAAATAATAAGGTGCGTGGTTAATTTGTGTTTTCTCTTTGAATTTCTTTCAGGTAACACCATATTTGTCCCAAAAGGTTAACACAAATAAACAACAAATAAAATTTAAAATAAAGAAAAATATGAATGACAAAGATAAATATAAAAAATAAAAAACATCTCATTCTTTTTAATTTCATTTAAGATTACAACAAAAATTTACAAAATAATTTATTTTAATATTCGACATATTTAGGATTTACTATAATAATTAGTTGAAAATAACTTTCTAATTTTAATAAAAAAAATGTATCAATATTAAATTAATTAAATGATATAATAAAGAATTTGAATTCCCTTATACTCTAATCTCACAAAGCATAAACTCAAATACAATAATCCTATTGGTTCAAATATTAATCCAAAGGCCTTAAAGAATTGAGCTTCTGTATATAAATGAAATAATAGTTTGGCATATGTATAAAGTTGAAAAATCCTAAAAATAGTGCATAATATTAATCTCATGAAAGGAATCAAATTAAAGGATTCTATAACGAAATAAAATATTATTTTTATACATCAATTAAATTTATCAAATAAATTTTGAAATCACCTTTTAGGGATGAATTTAATGCAAATGACTTCTTCGGAAAGTGTTTCCTAAATATTTGTTCTATATTAAACCAATTCTGACAAGGATATTGGGTCATAGAATAAAGTTTGTACTATTCATTTTTATTCTTTATTTTATTTATCTCTACTTTTTATTTTCGAGATATATATTTTTTAAGAAAATGGAACCATGCACAAATTGTACATATATTAAATAATAAGGTGCGTGGTTAATTTGTGTTTTCTCTTTGAATTTCTTTGAGGTAACCCCATATTTGTCCCAAAAGGTTTACACAAATAAACAACAAATAAAATTTAAAATAAAGAAAAATATGAATGACAAAGATAAATATAAAAAATAAAAAACATCTCATTCTTTTTAATTTCATTTAAGATTACAACAAAAATTTACAAAATAATTTATTTTAATATTCGACATATTTAGGATTTACTATAATAATTAGTTGAAAATAACTTTCTAATTTTAATAAAAAAAATGTATCAATATTAAATTAATTAAATCATAGTATAAAGAATTTGAATTCCCTTATACTCTAATCTCACAAAGCATAAACTCAAATACAATAATCCTATTGGTTCAAATATTAATCCAAAGGTCTTAAAGAATTGAGCTTCTGTATATAAATGAAATAATAGTTTGGCATATGTATAAAGTTGAAAAATCCTAAAAATAGTGCATAATATTAATCTCATGAAAGGAATCAAATTATAGGATTTTATAACGAAATAAAATATTATTTTTATATATCAATTAAATTTATCAAATAAATTTTGAAATCACCTTTTAGGGATGAATTTAATTCAAATGAATTCTTCGGAAAATGTTTCCTAAATTTTTGTTTTATATTAAACCAGTTCTAACATGGATATTGTGTCATGGTATAAAGTTTGTATTATTCATTTTTATTCTTTATTTAGTTTATCTCTACTTTTTATTTTTGAGATATATATTTGATGAGCAATAACCGGTATCGCCGATTCTTGCCAATATTTTGGTTTTAATATTTGTAAAACTCTTGCAAATGCACGAATTATTTAGTAGAAAATGATAAGTATACTCCCAAGGTCGATCTAAGGAAGGAATGTATGTGATTTTTAATTTATTATGAAAAGTTTTAAAAACGAAATTAAATCCTAAACATCCTGCACGATATTTTGGGTTTTGTGTTTTTAATCTGCTTACATAAAAATAAACATAGATTCAATAAATATTTATGCAAATTTTATCTTTTATAATAGTGGAGTATTTATGGATATAATAACTAAGTTAATTATGCTTGCTCATATTATTTAGGTCATTAAAGATATGAATTGATATTTATTGATTCGCCATTTTTTGTATGAATACCACCTTTGGTGGGGTTAGATATTCTTTGTTAACTAAACAAATCAATTAACACCTATGGGTGGGGTTGATAACTAATTTGTTTAATTAAATTAATTTCTTTTTCTAAGAGATTGAAAATGAACCATTTAAATGCCACCTTTGGTGGGGTTAGACAGTTTAAACATTATTCAAGGTGTCCTAATTAAACCTAAGAATTTAGTTATCCTAGTACTAACTTTCAAGTTTTAAAACAACTACTGAAAACATGTTGTCAATACACTTTCAGATAATAATTCTTATAAAAACTTTTAAAATAAAGCTTCACTCTAACTACCGGGTGATTGTACCAATAAATAAAAGAGCACTACTCTAAATCAGACCGGATAACTAAACCTTAAAATCTAATTTTCAGATTTAAGTTTGTAATGAAAAATAATATATTTCTCTCTAACATTCTTAATATAAAAATCTTGAATAAAAACAAAATCAATTCATTTTAGAGGTTTTTACCTATTTAATATTTTACAAGCATAAAAACGTTATTATTAGATCATGTTTACTAACAGCTAACACAGTTAAATTTAATCACAGACAAATTAAATATAACATATAAGAATAAAGCATAAAAAATAAATGTAAAGAAAATAAAATCCTTACAGAACTTCGATGATATTCCCGTTGCTGGAAAACGTCCAAGCGGAATTTGCACTCCCATTTATTGAATCAAAAAGCTAATAAATTACAAAAACATAGCTAGTTCTTCCCAAAAAGGGAAGAACTCTAAAACTAAAAGAAATTAACTAAGAAAACCTAAAAACTAAGAAAACCTAAAAAAACTAAAAGATCTAAGAAAAGAGAGAAAGAAAGAGAGAAGAGAATGTGTTTTGAGATGTGTTTAGAAGTAAAGAGAAGGGGGTATTTATAGGTGAGGATGGGGAGAAAAAGTGAGTGAAAAAATATTAAAAGTTGTGAAAATGCGGAGTGCAATTGATGCGGTCATTGATGACGTCAGCATGATATCATGAGAGCGCTGCGCGAAAAAATGGGGCGAAATGGGCATCGGCGTCCGGGAATCTGGAGCAAGGCGTGGGTGTTGGACTGCAGCATGGCGCACGTGGCTGGGCACTGGCGTGCGTGGCTCGGCACGGCTAGGTGGGGCGATTTTCTCCTTTTTGATATTTTCGACCTTTTTGACCCATTTTGTCCAATTTTCACATATTTGTTGACCTTTCCCCATTTATTTATTAATATATTTGTGATGTATTGCTTCCAGTATTTCTCTTTGAGTCTTTAAGTTACGTTTTTAAGCCAAAATACCTGAAAAACAATAAAAATACCCGTGATTCCAAAAAAGACAAATTTATATAAATATATGATAAAACATATAAATATATATATTTTTAATCAATTAATGTGCATAAAATCCTGATAATTTTAGTGCTTTTTCAGCACTCATCAATATTTTTTAAGGAAAAGGAAACATGTACAAATTGTACATATATTAAATAATAAGGTGAGTGGTTAATTTGTGTTTTCTCTTTGAATTTGTTTCAGGTAACCCCATATTTGTCTCAAAAAGTTAACACAAATAAACAACAAATAAAATTTTAAAATAACAAAAAATATGAGTGACAAAGATAAGATATAGAAAATCTAAAACATCTCATTCTTTTTAATGTCGTTTAAGATTACTGCTAAAATTTATAAAATAAGTTATTTTAATATTCGATATATTTAGGATTTACTAAAATAATTAGTTGAAAATTACTTTCCGATTTTAACAAAAAATGTATCAATATTAAATTTATTAAATCATAATATTAAGAATTTGAATTCGCTTAGACTCTAATCTCACAAAGCATAAACTCAAATACAATAATCCTATTGGTTCAAATATTAATTCAAAGGTCTAAAAGAATTGAGCTTTTGTATATAAATGAAATAATAGTTTGGTATATGTTTAAAGTTGAAAAAGCCTAGAAATAGTGCATAATATTAATCTCACTAAGGGAATCAAATTAAATGATTTTATAACAAAATAAAATATTATTTTTATACATCAATTAAATTTATCAAATAAATTTTGAAATCACTTTTTAGGGATGAATTTAACGCAAATGAATTCTTTGGAAAGTTTTTCCTAAATTTTTGTTCTATATTAAACCAATTCTAGCAAGGATATTGGGTCATGGTATAAATTTTGTACTATTCATTTTTATTCTTTATTTTATTTATCTCTACTTTATATTTTCGAGATATATATTTTTTTAAGGAAAAGGAACCATGTACAAATTGTACATATATTAAATTATAAGGTGAGTGGTCAATTTGAGTTTTCTCTTTGAATTTGTTTCAGTTAACCCCATATTTGTCTCAAAAAGTTAACACAAATAAACAACAAATAAAATTTTAAAATAAAGAAAAATATGAATAACAAAGATAAGATATAAAAAATCTAAAACATCTCATTCTTTTTAATGTCGTTTAAGATTACAATTAAAATTTATAAAATAAGTTATTTTAATATTCGACATATTTAGGATTTACTAAAATAATTAGTTGAAAATTACTTTCTGATTTTAATAAAAAATGTATCAATATTAAATTTATTAAATCATAGTATTAAGAATTTGAATTCGCTTAGACTCTAATCTCACAAAGCATAAACTCAAATACAATAATCCTATTCGTTCAAATATTAATTCAAAGGTCTAAAAGAATTAAACTTTTGTATATAAATGAAATAATAGTTTGGCATATGTATAAAGTTGAAAAAGCCTAAAAATAGTGCATAATATTAATCTGACGAAAGGAATCAAATTAAAGGATTTTATAACGAAATAAAATATTATTTTTATACATCAATTAAATTTATCAAATAAATTTTGAAATCACCTTTTAGGGATGAATTTAACGCAAATGACTTCTTTGGAAAGTTTTTCCTAAACTTTTGTTCTATATTAAACCAATTCTGACAAGGATATTGGGTCATGGTATAAAGTTTGTATTATTCATTTTTATTCTTTATATTATTTATCTCTACTTTTTATTTTCGAGATATATATTTTTTAAGGAAAAGAACCATGTACAAATTGTAGATATATTAAATTATAACGTGAGTGGTTAATTTGTGTTTTTTCTTTGAATTTGTTTCAGGTAACCCCATATTTGTCTCAAAAAGTTAACACAAATAAACAAAAAATAAAATTTTAATATAAAGAAATATATGAATGACAAAGATAAGATATAAAAAATCTAAAACATCTCATGCTTTTTAATGTCGTTTAAGATTACAACTAAAATTTATAAAATAAGTTATTTTAATATTCGACATATTTAGGATTTACTAAAATAATTACTTGAAAATTACTTTCCGATTATAATAAAAAATGTTTCAATATTAAATTTATTAAATCATAGTATTAAGAATTTGATTCGCTTAGACTCTAATCTCACAAAGCATAAACTCAAATACAATAATCCTATTGGTTCAAATATTAATTCAAAGGTATAAAAGAATTGAGCTTTTGTATATAAATGAAATAAAAGTTTGGCCTATGAATAAAGTTGAAAAAGCCTTAAAATAGTGCATAATATTAATCTCATGAAAGGAATCAAATTAAAGGATTTTATAACGAAATAAAATATTATTTTTATACACCAATTAAATTTATCAAATAAATTTTGAAATCACTTTTTAGGGATGAATTTAATGCAAATGACTACTTCGGAAAGTGTTTCCTAAATTTTTGTTCTATATTAAACCTATTCTAACAAGGATATTGGGTCATGGTATAAAGTTTGTATTATTCATTTTTATTCTTTATTTTATTTATCTATACTTTTTATTTTCGAGATATATATTTTTTATGGAAAAGGAACTATGTACAAATTGTACATATATTAAATAATAAGGTGAGTTGTTAATATGTGTTTTCTCTTTGAATTTGTTTCAGGTAACCCTATATTTGTCTCAAAAAGTTAATTTAAATAAACAACAAATAAAATTTTAAAATAAAGAAAAATATGAATGACAAAGATAAAATATAAAAAATATAAAACTTCTCATTCTTTTTATTGTCGTTTAAGATTACAACTAAAATTTATAAAATAAGTTATTTTAATATTCGAAATATTTAGGATTTACTATAATAATTAGTTGAAAATTACTTTCCGATTTTAATAACAAATGTATCAATATTAAATTTATTAAATCATAGTATTAAGAATTTGAATTCGCTTAGACTGTAATCTCACAAAGCATAAACTCAAATACAATAATCCTATTGGTTCAAATATTAATTCAAATGGGTAAAAGAATTGAGCTTCTGTATATAAATGAAATAATAGTTTGGCATATTGTTGTATGTTTTGCAACACACAGAAAAACGTGCAAGTATACACGGTCACAAGTAATAATATGATAAGTAAAATATCGTTTCCACAGAGATTTGTTACTAGTATTCGTTAATTATTAAAATTATTTCAACCTAATTCTATCCAAACAGTCGATAATTTGATGCAGTTTGACTAACTCACTTTTATAACAGATTGCAAGAAAATTCTAGGATTGCAGTTTCACCCAATTAATCCACTTGAATCATTATATTTTATCTTGATTTATGTTATCGTGTTTTAAGTTGTTAACCAAGTACTCCTAATTTATCCATATATCTCTCCCGAGCTCCATACAGAAACATCTAGTTAAAATGATTCACTATATTCCTATGCGAATTAAATTCAACCAGATTTATTAAGTTCTGAGTTCTCTAACAGTTACGCATACAATAAAAGTATATTTCTATCTCTTATGTATATACGTTATTTCATCACGAGCAGCACACAAAAATATCTTTTTCAAGTTTATTTAAATGTCACATATCAGTTAATTAATCTTCCGATAATTAAAAGCATTAAACACAGATACAATAAACAACTTAAAACAGTCCCTTAAATCATTCAAAAATATTTAATTCAAATTTCATAATTTACGCTACACTGCAATCCTAGAACAAATGTATTAGTTCATCGCAGAATTTAAAATTACAACATAACAAAAATTAAACATTGCAGAGAAAGAAAATTAAAAGAAAATGGATAAGAAAAAAAACTCTTTCACGATTCCTCAATGAAAAATAAATTTCATTCCTTTTCTTCTTCTTTGTTGTCTTCTTTCTCTGTAATTTCCCTAAGAAAATACAACATAAAATGTTAAATCCATACTCTGTGTGTTTTGTGTAACACGCAAACAAGAAAAAAAAAAGAAATTAAAATGTTACAAGGAAGAAAAACTTGCAAGAACTGCTAGTTTTCTAATACAACATAAAATGCTAAATCAATACTCTGCGTGTTTTGTGTAACACGCAAACAAGAAAAAAAAGAAATTAAAATGTTACAAGGAAGAAAAACTTGCAAGAACTGCTAGTTTTCTCCCAAAATTTTGAGAGAAAAAAAAGAAGAAGAAAAGAAAACAATCCTACAACAGAAAGAAAATGAACTGAACAAAAGAAAAAAGCCAATCCCTCTCCACGCGTATCCCCCAAAAACATATATCCCTTTTTTTATTTTTCTTTTTTTTTTTATTTTTTTATTTTTTTATTTTTTTTTTATATTTTATCATCAGTGGGGAACAATATTCTATGGGAGTAGCACGCGAAAATACACTCTGCAAATTTTTTGAATTTTTTTTCTTTTTCCGCATGCCACGTGTCACTATGTGATTCGTTGAGAGAACTGTAGTGCCACGTGGTAGCTTTTCATTGGGCGGTAAGCCGGACGCATGAAGAACGCGTCGCACAGGATTTTTACGCGGGCGGCTCGGTGCGCGACAGCTGGGATGGACGCGATTCAATCTGGACCGTTCAAGAGATCCAACGGTCAGCGATGGCCTCGGGGGAATCTGCGCAGCCGACATGTGGGGCCCACTCTGACGCCGGCCTGCGCGACACATGGGACCCACTGGCACGCCGAGCCGTGCGTAGATTCTACACGCGATTTTGCCTCGTCTGGTTGTACTCGCCAAATCTGGACCGTTGAATTGATGATCGAACGGTGCGTGATGAACGTTTTGATTTGTACGAGTGCGATTCTTTTCCTGCGCAGAAAATTCAAACTTTTATTAATTATACTTTGACCCACAAATTTAATCCAAATTACATTTTGCACTTTCTTAAATTACAGTTAAGCCCTTTGCTAATATTAAATTAAATTTTTAAACTTTTAATAATTATAATTAAGCCCAAATTTAATTTAAATTATATTTTCGATTTTTATAAATTGTAATTAAGAAACTATATTATCATAAATTATATTTGTGGACAGAAATATGAAATTAAGTACATTTTCGATACAAATTATTTAATTTTATTAAAAATGTATTTTTAGCACATAAAAGTAAAATATTACTTTATTTAACAACAATTAACTAAATATTAATAGAACATAGCAATTATCATTACTAAAATTGATGAAAATAACTGTATAAAATACAGGTATCAACACCCCCAAACTTAAGTTTTTGCTAGTCCTCGAGCAAAAGGAAGAAAATAAAACAAAGATAACTGCATTTAAAATAGTGACTTTCAAAATATTTCTTTTTAAACATTCCAAATAACATAACTCAAAGAAATAAAAGAATTTTATCTAAGTATCAAAATCAATTTAAAAGTATATTACATTTTCACAATGAATATTAGGTGTGTGTGTAGTCTTTTCAAATTTCATAACACGCAATCCGGATCAGTTTATATAAATATAAAATCAAACAAATTATCATGAAATCACAAATCTCATAGTCTATTTTTCATTTCTCTCTCCACTAATGTAGACAAAGACATAACAAAAAATCAATAGGACTTTATTAAGCTTGTAATGTATGGCTTAGGTAAAGGTAAGATAAAAGATAATATTTAGCACAAAATTTCCCAAACACATCATTTTAGGATTGAAAACGAGATCTTCTATCATCACAATAAATACTTCCCAATTTGGGATTTTTTTTTTTTCAGAATCTGTTTTTTTTTTTTTTTTTTTTTTGTATATACTTCAACATTTACTAACACTTGTAACATGTTAGTGGAATAAGAACAATAGGTATATCTACACACATATATATATACTTTTTAGATAGGCTTTTGTAATGAGAAATATATATATGTAAACTTTGAAGCTCAAAAGGGGTATACTATGGATAATGCATGTAAAGGTAGATAGAAAGGCTCAAACGATCCAAAGATGGCCTAAATCATTTTTTTTTTGTTAAATGTTATCTATAATTTCGCCTTGAGAGAAAATCAAATAAATTCTAAGAATTTTGAAACCACAAATATCAATCGAATTCCATACTCATATAAACCTTCTCTAAATTATCATAGCAAATCAAAAATCAAGACTAGTGCTCATAAATATTTATCTTTGTAAAAATGAAACATACGTAAAAATTATTCATCGCTTAGACAATATTCAAATTTTTCATGGAGATATGCATCATTTAAATCGAAAAAACAAAAATATATCACTATTCATAGCAAATTATATTTCAAGTATTTCAAGTATTTCAAGTATTTCAAGTATTTCAACTTGGTTCAGTATATACACCACCCCCAAACTTAACATGCACATTGTCCCCAAATGTATGAAAATTAACAAACAAAGGAGATGTGTTAAAAGAACTTCCCTCAATGGTGAGTTGACTTGTGAGAATGAAATCCAAAAATAGTTTTTCCTCCTCCGATTGCACCTATCAAAACAAAATAACAAAATGAAGAATTATGCAACTAATACATGTTCTAGAACAAAAGATATAAATAAATGAAAACTAAAACACATGGGTTGCCTCCCAAGAAGCGCTTGATTTAGAGTCATCAGCTTGACTGCCTTTCTCTTTGCTTTAGATTGGATCAGATAAGAAAATGGTGGACTTTTGACGATCAATGTCACCCCCCAAATAGTGTTTGAGTCTTTGCCCATTCACTTGGAAAGTATTTTGTGATTCTTCACCTTTAATCTCAACAGCCCCATATGGGTGTACTTTGGTAACAATGAAAGGCCCTGACCACTTAGATTTCAATTTTCCTGCGAAGAACTTCAAACGAGAATTGAAGAGCAATACTTTCTGTCCTGGTTCGAAGTGTCGATGTAAGATTTTGTTGTCATGCCACCTCTTCGTCTTTTCCTTATAAATCTCAGCATTTTCATATGCGTGTAAACGAATCTCATCCATCTCATTGAGTTGTAGGAGACGTTTTTCGCCAGCAGCGCCTAACTCAAAATTCAAAGTCTTGATAGCCCAATACGCATGGTGCTCCAATTCAACTGGGAGATGACAAGCTTTCCCAAAAACTAACCGATATGGGGACATCCCAATGGGTGTCTTATATGCTGTTCGGTATGCCCAGAGTGCATCATCCAACCTTTTAGACCAATCCTTCCTTGAAGGATTTACCGTCTTCTCCAAGATCCTCTTCACCTCTCTGTTTGATATCTCCACTTGTCCACTAGTTTGAGGATGGTAAGCAGTTGCGACCTTGTGAGAGACACCATATTTAGCAAGGAGGGTTTCAAAAGATTTGTTGCAAAAATGAGTTCCCCCATCACTTATGATTGCCCTTGGGGTGCCAAATCAAGTGAAAATGTTTTTCTTTAGAAAATTCAGTACCACTTTGGAATCATTGGTAGGCAAGGGAATTGCTTCTACCCACTTAGAAACATAATCCACAGCAACCAAAATGTAGAGGTTGTTGTAGGACGAGATAAAAGGCCCCATGAAATCAATTCCCCAAACGTCAAATATTTCTACCTCAAGAATGTTGTTTAAAGGCATCTCGTGTTTCTTAGAAATGTTACCAACTCTTTGGCACCTGTCACAGTGTGAAACAAAGAAATGTGCATCTTTAAACAAATTTGGCCAATAAAAACCAGATTGAAGAACCTTAGCCACAGTTCTTACTTTTCCAAAATGGCCCCCATAGGCTGAAGAATGACAATGTTTAAGTATATTTTCAATTTCTTCCTTTGGGACACACCTTCTGATAATTTGATCTGCACAATGCTTAAACAAGTAAGGTTCATCCCATAAATAGTACTTAACATCGTGTAAGAATTTTTTTTCTGTTGGAAAGATATTTCAGGTGGGAGCACATTGCTTACGATGTAATTAACATAGTCTGCGTACCATGGCACGCTTCTATGATCAAAGGAAAACAATTGCTCATCAGGAAAAGTCTCACCAATGATAGTCTTATCCACGGCTCCGTCATTATTCTCCAATCTCGATAGATGATCGGCCACTTGATTTTCGGTTCCTCTCTTATCCTTGATTTCCAAATCAAATTCTTGAAGTAGGAGGATCCATCTAATCAATCTCGGTTTTGCATCTTTTTTAGCCATAAGATATTTTATAGCAGAATGATCAGTATAAACTGTCACTTTAGTTCCGATTAGGTAGGAGCGAAACTTTTCAAAAGCATATACAACAGCAAGTAGTTCTTTTTCAGTGGTAGCATAATTCAGTTGAGCTTCGGTCAAAGTTTTGCTGGCATAGTATATGGCATGAAAAACTCTCTTTTTCCGTTGTCCTAAAACAACTCCTACTGCAAAATCACTGGCGTCACACAAGAGTTCAAAAGGTAGATTCCAATCTGGTGCAACAATGATGGGAGCCGTGATCAACTTTTCTTTCAAAACCCGGAAAGCCTCGAAACATTTTTCGTCAAATGTGAACTTTGTATCTTTTTCCAAAAGATTACAAAGAGGCTTAGATATCTTGGAAAAATCTTTTATGAAACGCCTATAGAATCCTGCATGACCAAGAAAACTTCTAATTCCTTTCACCGATGTTGGAGGCGGTAGTTTCTCTATGGTTTCAATTTTTGCCCTATCCACTTCAATTCCTTTAGATGAAATTAGATGGCCTAAGACAACACCTTCTTCTACCATGAAGTGGCATTTTTCCCAATTTAAAACCAAGTTTGTTTCTTCGCATTTTTGTAGGACCAAAGAAAGGTTATGCAAGCACCTATCAAATGAATCTCCAAACACTGAGAAGTCATCCATAAATATCTCAATAAAATCTTCCACCATGTTTGAAAAGATAGCCATCATACACCGTTGAAAAGTGGCTGGAGCATTACACAGTCCAAACGGCATTCTTCTGAAAGCAAAGGTTCCATATGGACAAGTGAAAGTGGTCTTCTCTTGATCCTCAGGTGCGATAGCAATCTGGTTGTATCCAGAATATCCATCCAAGAAACAATAGAAAGAATGTCCTGCCAATCTGTCTAGCATTTGGTCAATAAATGGAAGGGGAAAATGATCCTTTCGAGTAGCCTTGTTGAGCTTCCGATAATCCATGCATACCCGCCAACCTGTCACTTTCCTTGTGGGAATCAGCTCATTATTGCTATTGGTCTCTACTGTAATTCCTCCTTTCTTAGGAACACAATGAATTGGGCTAACCCAAGAGCTATCTGAAATAGGGTAGATTATACCTGCGTCTAACCACTTAATGATTTCGTTTTTTACTACCTCCTTCATGATCGGATTCAAACGACGTTGGTGCTCAATAGTCGGCTTGATATCTTCCTCAAACAAGATCTTGTGCATGCATAGTGAAGGGCTAATTCCTTTTATGTCAGCTATAGACCAACCTAATGCTAGCTTGTAATTTCTCAACACTCTTAACAGCTTCTTCTCTTGATCGTCATCTAGAGATGCTGAAATAATTACAGGCATTGTAGTCATTTCACCCAAATAAGCATACCTTAGATGGGTAGGCAGTGGCTTAAGCTCTAATAATGGTTTCTATTCCATACATGGCTTCATATAGGTGAACTCAGATGGTGTTACAACTTGTGATGCATCTTCTTCAATTTGAGGACTAAAGATTTGTGGAGATGCCTTAAGTAACTTGAGATATTCAAGAGAATCAAAGTTATCAGTAATATTGTCATTCACAAGTGCAAGTTCCAAAGCATCAGTGCTCAAGTTTTCCCTGAAATTGCTTTCAACTAACGCATTCACCGTGTCAACTCTAAGGCAATCATCGGATTCTCTTGGAAATTTCATAGCTTTAAAGACGTTGAAAGTTACCTCTTGGTCTTGGACTCTCATGGTAAGCTCTCCTTTTTGAACATCAATCAAAGTCCTACCAGTTGCTAAAAATGGTCTCCCTAGAATGATAGGAATCTCTTTATCTTCCTCCATGTCGAGAATTATGAAATCCGCGGGAAAGATAAACTTGTCAACCTTGACAAGCACATCCTCTATAATGCCTCTTGGGTGTTTCAAAGACCTATCTGCAAGTTGAAGAGTTACAGTGGTCGGTTGTGCTTCTCCTAATCCAAGTCTCTGGTAGATGGAAAGTGGCATCAAATTAATGCTTGCACCCAAATCGCACAAAGCTCTACCAAAAAATTTCTCACCAATAGTACAAGGAATGGTGAAACTTCCTGGATCTTTAAGTTTAGGTGGTAGCTTCTTTTGAAGGATGGCACTACACTCCTCTGTGAGAGCAACAGTCTCAAAATCACCTAATCTTCTCTTCTTAGACAAAATGTCTTTCATAAATTTAACATAACTAGGCATTTGCTCCAATGCATCAGCAAAAGGGATGTTAATATGAAGTTTCTTAAATACTTCAAGAAACTTGGAGAACTGTTTATCAATCTTTTGCTTATGGAAGCGCTGAGGAAATGGAATTGGTGGATTACAAGGCTTGAGATTATCTAACACTGTTTCTTGCTTTTCTGGGTCAACATCCTCAACAATAAGAGTCGGTGGGGAAATGGGCTTTTGCATTTCTTCTAACTCTTTTCCACTCCTCAGTGTAACTGCCTTGCAATGCTCTTTTCCCTCCCTTTTTGGATTGATTTCCGTATCACTAGGTAAAGATCCTTGAGGGCGATTGTTGACAGTAGTAGCCAGTTGCCCTAATTGAACTTCGAGATTTCTAATAGATGTTGCCTGATTCTGGAGAATAGTCTCATTCTTAGCCATATATTGAGCAAACATATCTTCCAATGAAGGCTTTCTCTCTTGTTGTGGGACTTGGTTATGAAAACCTGGGGGATGAGTGGGCTTCATAGAAGATGACTGACCTTGATTATTACTCCAAGAAAAATTAGGATGATTCTTCCACCCTGGATTGTATGTGTTGGAATAGGGATTGTTTTGATTGTTTGGATTCCTATTATAATTGGAAACAAAATTTACTGATTCAGAGTTGTGAGGACATCTATCACTAGCATGATTTCCATTGCAAATTTCGCATACAACAAAAGGACTCTGAATAGAATGGACTCCCAAAGTATCCATCTTTTTCACCAAAGCGGATACTTGTGCAGTTAAAGCAGTCATAGCATCAATCTCATGAATTCCTGCTGCTTTCTTAGGCATCATCCTCTCTGATGGCCACTCATAACTATTTGAAGCCATTTCCTCTAATAAGTTGTAGGCTTCATCAATTGATTTCCCCATAAGAGCACCACCTGATGCAGCATCAATCATATTTCTAGTTTGACCCATCAAACTATTATAAAATGTTTGAACTTGAAGCCACTTCGGTAATCCATGGTGCGGACATCTTCTAAGTAGCTCCTTGTACCTCTCCCAAGCTTCAAATAATGATTCTGAGTCGAATTGCATAAAAGTGGTGATATCATTCCTCATCCGTGCAGTCTTTACCGGTGGAAAATATTTGGCTAAAAATTTTTGAGCCAGATCTTCCCAAGTAGTGATCGAACCGCATGGCAATGAATTCAACCAACTCTTTGCCTTATCCCTAAGTGAAAAAGGAAAAAGTCTCAACCGAATAGCATCATCAGTGACTCCATTATGCCTAAAGGTATCACAAATCTCTAGAAAATTTGATATATGAGAGTTTGGATCATCATTGGGTAAACCACCAAATTGTACAGAAGTTTGAATCATATGAATTATGGCAGGCTTAATTTCAAAATTATTAGCTTGAATTGAAGGTCTTCTTATGCTTGAATGGATGCCACCAACAATGGGCACTGCATAATCTCTTAAGGATCTTGGTTCTTCAACTTCTGGAATTTCATTATCCATAGCTAGCTGTTCTAAGGTTTCTTGTTTATTATTTTTCTTTAAGTTCAAAATAGTTCTATGAATCTCTAGATCTAATGGAACTAAGTCAAGATTTCTTATGCGTCGCATACAAAGTCCCACTCTATCCAAAATTAAATCTAATACAATATATATATTAAATTTAAAAAAAAATAAATAAACACACAAATCCAAGCAAGTAACAGCAAGCAATTAAACAAATAATATTTTTTTTTTGAATTAAAATCAAATTGATTGGTATTAATATCAACAATGAAAATAGTAAAACAAATCCCCGGCAACGGCGCCAAAAACTTGTTGTATGTTTTGCAACACACAGAAAAACGTGCAAGTATACACGGTCACAAGTAATAATATGATAAGTAAAATATCGTTTCCACAGAGATTTGTTACTAGTATTCGTTAATTATTAAAATTATTTCAACCTAATTCTATCCAAACAGTCGATAATTTGATGCAGTTTGACTAACTCACTTTTATAACAGATTGCAAGAAAATTCTAGGATTGCAGTTTCACCCAATTAATCCACTTGAATCATTATATTTTATCTTGATTTATGTTATCGTGTTTTAAGTTGTTAACCAAGTACTCCTAATTTATCCATATATCTCTCCCGAGCTCCATACAGAAACATCTAGTTAAAATGATTCACTATATTCCTATGCGAATTAAATTCAACCAGATTTATTAAGTTCTGAGTTCTCTAACAGTTACGCATACAATAAAAGTATATTTCTATCTCTTATGTATATACGTTATTTCATCACGAGCAGCACACAAAAATATCTTTTTCAAGTTTATTTAAATGTCACATATCAGTTAATTAATCTTCCGATAATTAAAAGCATTAAACACAGATACAATAAACAACTTAAAACAGTCCCTTAAATCATTCAAAAATATTTAATTCAAATTTCATAATTTACGCTACACTGCAATCCTAGAACAAATGTATTAGTTCATCGCAGAATTTAAAATTACAACACAACAAAAATTAAACATTGCAGAGAAAGAAAATTAAAAGAAAATGGATAAGAAAAAAAACTCTTTCACGATTCCTCAATGAAAAATAAATTTCATTCCTTTTCTTCTTCTTTGTTGTCTTCTTTCTCTGTAATTTCCCTAAGAAAATACAACATAAAATGTTAAATCCATACTCTGTGTGTTTTGTGTAACACGCAAACAAGAAAAAAAAAAGAAATTAAAATGTTACAAGGAAGAAAAACTTGCAAGAACTGCTAGTTTTCTAATACAACATAAAATGCTAAATCAATACTCTGCGTGTTTTGTGTAACACGCAAACAAGAAAAAAAAGAAATTAAAATGTTACAAGGAAGAAAAACTTGCAAGAACTGCTAGTTTTCTCCCAAAATTTCGAGAGAAAAAAAAAAGAAGAAAAGAAAACAATCCTACAATAGAAAGAAAATGAACTGAACAAAAGAAAAAAGCCAATCCCTCTCCACGCGTATCCCCCAAAAACATATATCCCTTTTTTTATTTTTCTTTTTTTTTATTTTTTTATTTTTTTTATTTTTTTTTATATTTTATCATCAGTGGGGAACAATATTCTATGGGAGTAGCACGCGAAAATACACTCTGCAAATTTTTTGAATTTTTTTTCTTTTTCCGCATGCCACGTGTCACTATGTGATTCGTTGAGAGAACTGTAGTGCCACGTGGTAGCTTTTCATTGGGCGGTAAGCCAGACGCATGAAGAACGCGTCGCACAGGATTTTTACGCGGGCGGCTCGGTGCGCGACAGCTGGGATGGACGCGATTCAATCTGGACCGTTCAAGAGATCCAACGGTCAGCGATGGCCTCGGGGGAATCTGCGCAGCCGACATGTGGGGCCCACTGGCACGCCGAGCCGCGCGTAGATTCTACACGCGATTTTGCCTCGTCTGGTTGTACTCGCCAAATCTGGACCGTTGAATTGATGATCGAACGGTGCGTGATGAACGTTTTGATTTGTACGAGTGCGATTCTTTTCCTGCGCAGAAAATTCAAACTTTTATTAATTATACTTTGACCCACAAATTTAATCCAAATTACATTTTGCACTTTCTTAAATTACAGTTAAGCCCTTTGCTAATTTTAAATTAAATTTTTAAACTTTTAATAATTATAATTAAGCCCAAATTTAATTTAAATTATATTTTCGATTTTTATAAATTGTAATTAAGAAACTATATTATCATAAATTATATTTGTGGACAGAAATATGAAATTAAGTACATTTTCGATACAAATTATTTAATTTTATTAAAAATGTATTTTTAGCACATAAAAGTAAAATATTACTTTATTTAACAACAATTAACTAAATATTAATAGAACATAGCAATTATCATTACTAAAATTGATGAAAATAACTGTATAAATTACAGGTATCACATATGTACAAAGCTGGAAAATCCTAAAAATAGTGCATAATATTAATCTCACGAAAGGAATCAAATTAAAGGATTTTATAACGAAATAAAATTTTATTTTTATACATCAATTGAATTGATCGAATAAATTTTGAAATCACTTTTTAGGGATGAATTTAACGCAAATGACTTCTTCGGAAAGTTTTTCCTTTATTTTTGTTCTATATTAAATCCATTCTAACGAAGATATTGGGTCATAGTATAAAGTTTGTACTATTCATTTTTATTCCTTATTTTATTTATCTCTACTTTTTATTTTCGAGATATATATTTTTTAAGGAATAGGAACCATGTACAAATTGTACATATATTAAATAATGAGGTGAGTGGTTAATTTCTGTTTTCTCTTTGAATTTGTTTCAGGTAACCCTATATTTGTCTCAAAAAGTTAATTTAAATAAACAACAAATATAATTTTAAAATAAAGAAAAATATGAATGACAAAGATAAAATATAAAAAATATAAAACTTCTCATTCTTTTAATGTCGTTTAAGATTACAACTAAAATTTATAAAATAAGTTATTTTAATATTCGACATATTTAGGATTTACTAAAATAATTAGTTGAAAATTACTTTCCGATTTTAATTAAAAATGTATCAATATAAAATTTATTAAATCATAGTATTAAGAATTTGAATTAGCTTAGACTCTAATCTCACAAAGCATAAACTCAATGACAATAATCCGATTGGTTCAAATATTAATTCAAAGGTCTAAAAGAATTAATCTTTTTTATATAAATAAAATAATAGTTTGGCATATGTATAAAGTTGAAAAAACCTCAAAATAGTGCATAATATTAATCTCACGATAGGAATCAAATTAAAGGATTTTATAACGAAATAGAATATTATTTTTATACATAAATTAAATTTATCAAATAAATTTTGAAATCACTTTTTAGGGATGAATTTAACGCAAATGACTTCTTCGGAAAGTTTTTCCTAAATTTTTGTTCTATATTTAACCCATTCTGACGAATATATTGGGTCATAGTATAAAGTTTGTACTATTCATTTTTATGCTTTATTTTATTTATCTCTACTTTTTATTTTCGAAATATATATTTTTTAAGGAAAAGGAACCATGTACAAATTGTACATATATTAAATAATAAGGTGAGTGGTTAATTTGTGTTTTCTCTTTGAATTTCTTTCAAGTGACCCCATATTTGTCTCAAAAAGTTAAGACAAATAAACAACAAATAAAATTTTAAAATAAAGAAAAATATGAATGACAAAGACAAAATATAAAAAATATAAAACTTCTCATTCTTTTTATTGTCGTTTAAGATTACAACTAAAATTTATAAAATAAGTTATTTTAATATTCGACATATTTAGGATTTACTATAATAATTAGTTGAAAATTACTTTCCGATTTTAATAACAAATATATCAATATTAAATTTATTAAATTATAGTATTAAGAATTTGAATTCGCTTAGACTGTAATCTCACAAAGCATAAACTCAAATACAATAATCCTATTGGTTCAAAAATTAATTCAAAGGACTAGAAGAATTGAGCTTTTCTATATAAATGAAATAATAGTTTCGCATATGTATAAAGTTGAAAAAGCCTAAAAATAGTGCATAATATTAATCTCATGAAAGGAATCAAATTAAAAGATTTTATAACGAAATAAAATATTATTTTTATACATCAATTGAATTTATCGAATAAATTTTGAAATCACTTTTTAGGGATGAATGTAACGCAAATGACTTCTTCGGAAAGTTTTTCCTTTATTTTTGTTCTATATTAAACCAATTCTGGCAAGGATATTGGGTCATGGTATAAAGTTTGTACTATTCATTTTTATTCTTTATTTTATTTATCTCTACTTTTTATTTTCGAGATAAATATTTTTTAAGGAAAAGGAACCTTGTACAAAATTGTACATATATTAAATAATAAGGTGAGTGGTTAATTTCTATTTTCTCTTTGAATTTGTTTCAGGTCACCCCATATTGGTCTCAAAACGTTAACACAAATAAACAACAAATAAAATTTTAAAATAAAGAAAAATATGAATAACAAAGATAAGATATAAAAAATCTAAAACATCTCATTCTTTTTAATGTCGTTTAAGATTACAATTAAAATTTATAAAATAAGTTATTTTAATATTCGACATATTTAGGATTTACTAAAATAATTAGTTGAAAATTACTTTCTGATTTTAATAAAAAATGTATCAATATTAAATTTATTAAATCATAGTATTAAGAATTTGAATTCGCTTAGACTCTAATCTCACAAAGCATAAACTCAAATACAATAATCCTATTCGTTCAAATATTAATTCAAAGGTCTAAAAGAATTAAACTTTTGTATATAAATGAAATAATAGTTTGGCATATGTATAAAGTTGAAAAAGCCTAAAAATAGTGCATAATATTAATCTCACGAAAGGAATCAAATTAAAGGATTTTATAACGAAATAAAATATTATTTTTATACATCAATTAAATTTATCAAATAAATTTTGAAATCACCTTCTAGGGATGAATTTAACGCAAATGACTTCTTTGGAAAGTTTTTCCTAAATTTTTGTTCTATATTAAACCAATTCTGACAAGGATATTGGGTCATGGTATAAAGTTTGTATTATTCATTTTTATTCTTTATATTATTTATCTCTACTTTTTATTTTCGAGATATATATTTTTTAAGGAAAAGAACCATGTACAAATTGTAGATATATTAAATTATAACGTGAGTGGTTAATTTGTGTTTTCTCTTTGAATTTGTTTCAGGTAACCCCATATTTGTCTCAAAAAGTTAACACAAATAAACAAAAAATAAAATTTTAATATAAAGAAATATATGAATGACAAAGATAAGATATAAAAAATCTAAAACATCTCATGCTTTTTAATGTCATTTAAGATTACAACTAAAATTTATAAAATAAGTTATTTTAATATTCGACATATTTAGGATTTACTAAAATAATTACTTGAAAATTACTTTCCGATTATAATAAAAAATGTTTCAATATTAAATTTATTAAATCATAGTATTAAGAATTTGATTCGCTTAGACTCTAATCTCACAAAGCATAAACTCAAATACAATAATCCTATTGGTTCAAATATTAATTCAAAGGTATAAAAGAATTGAGCTTTTGTATATAAATGAAATAAAAGTTTGGCCTATGAATAAAGTTGAAAAAGCCTTAAAATAGTGCATAATATTAATCTCATGAAAGGAATCAAATTAAAGGATTTTATAACGAAATAAAATATTATTTTTATACACCAATTAAATTTATCAAATAAATTTTGAAATCACTTTTTAGGGATGAATTTAATGCAAATGACTACTTCGGAAAGTGTTTCCTAAATTTTTGTTCTATATTAAACCTATTCTAACAAGGATATTGGGTCATGGTATAAAGTTTGTATTATTCATTTTTATTCTTTATTTTATTTATCTCTACTTTTTATTTTCGAGATATATATTTTTTATGGAAAAGGAACTATGTACAAATTGTACATATATTAAATAATAAGGTGAGTTGTTAATATGTGTTTTCTCTTTGAATTTGTTTCAGGTAACCCTATATTTGTCTCAAAAAGTTAATTTAAATAAACAACAAATAAAATTTTAAAATAAAGAAAAATATGAATGACAAAGATAAAATATAAAAAATATAAAACTTCTCATTCTTTTAATGTCGTTTAAGATTACAACTAAAATTTATAAAATAAGTTATTTTAATATTCGACATATTTAGGATTTACTAAAATAATTAGTTGAAAATTACTTTCCGATTTTAATTAAAAATGTATCAATATAAAATTTATTAAATCATAGTATTAAGAATTTGAATTAGCTTAGACTCTAATCTCACAAAGCATAAACTCAATGACAATAATCCGATTGGTTCAAATATTAATTCAAAGGTCTAAAAGAATTAATCTTTTTTATATAAATAAAATAATAGTTTGGCATATGTATAAAGTTGAAAAAACCTCAAAATAGTGCATAATATTAATCTCACGATAGGAATCAAATTAAAGGATTTTATAACGAAATAAAATATTATTTTTATACATAAATTAAATTTATCAAATAAATTTTGAAATCACTTTTTAGGGATGAATTTAACGCAAATGACTTCTTCGGAAAGTTTTTCCTAAATTTTTGTTCTATATTTAACCCATTCTGACGAATATATTGGGTCATAGTATAAAGTTTGTACTATTCATTTTTATGCTTTATTTTATTTATCTCTACTTTTTATTTTCGAAATATATATTTTTTAAGGAAAAGGAACCATGTACAAATTGTACATATATTAAATAATAAGGTGAGTGGTTAATTTGTGTTTTCTCTTTGAATTTCTTTCAAGTGACCCCATATTTGTCTCAAAAAGTTAAGACAAATAAACAACAAATAAAATTTTAAAATAAAGAAAAATATGAATGACAAAGACAAAATATAAAAAATATAAAACTTCTCATTCTTTTTATTGTCGTTTAAGATTACAACTAAAATTTATAAAATAAGTTATTTTAATATTCGACATATTTAGGATTTACTATAATAATTAGTTGAAAATTACTTTCCGATTTTAATAACAAATATATCAATATTAAATTTATTAAATCATAGTATTAAGAATTTGAATTCGCTTAGACTGTAATCTCACAAAGCATAAACTCAAATACAATAATCCTATTGGTTCAAAAATTAATTCAAAGGACTAGAAGAATTGAGCTTTTCTATATAAATGAAATAATAGTTTCGCATATGTATAAAGTTGAAAAAGCCTAAAAATAGTGCATAATATTAATCTCATGAAAGGAATCAAATTAAAAGATTTTATAACGAAATAAAATATTATTTTTATACATCAATTGAATTTATCGAATAAATTTTGAAATCACTTTTTAGGGATGAATGTAACGCAAATGACTTCTTCGGAAAGTTTTTCCTTTATTTTTGTTCTATATTAAACCAATTCTCGCAAGGATATTGGGTCATGGTATAAAGTTTGTACTATTCATTTTTATTCTTTATTTTATTTATCTCTACTTTTTATTTTCGAGATAAATATTTTTTAAGGAAAAGGAACCTTGTACAAAATTTGTACATATATTAAATAATAAGGTGAGTGGTTAATTTCTATTTTCTCTTTGAATTTGTTTCAGGTCACCCCATATTGGTCTCAAAACGTTAACACAAATAAACAACAAATAAAATTTTAAAATAAAGAAAAATATGAATAACAAAGATAAGATATAAAAAATCTAAAACATCTCATTCTTTTTAATGTCGTTTAAGATTACAATTAAAATTTATAAAATAAGTTATTTTAATATTCGACATATTTAGGATTTACTAAAATAATTAGTTGAAAATTACTTTCTGATTTTAATAAAAAATGTATCAATATTAAATTTATTAAATCATAGTATTAAGAATTTGAATTCGCTTAGACTCTAATCTCACAAAGCATAAACTCAAATACAATAATCCTATTCGTTCAAATATTAATTCAAAGGTCTAAAAGAATTAAACTTTTGTATATAAATGAAATAATAGTTTGGCATATGTATAAAGTTGAAAAAGCCTAAAAATAGTGCATAATATTAATCTCACGAAAGGAATCAAATTAAAGGATTTTATAACGAAATAAAATATTATTTTTATACATCAATTAAATTTATCAAATAAATTTTGAAATCACCTTCTAGGGATGAATTTAACGCAAATGACTTCTTTGGAAAGTTTTTCCTAAATTTTTGTTCTATATTAAACCAATTCTGACAAGGATATTGGGTCATGGTATAAAGTTTGTATTATTCATTTTTATTCTTTATATTATTTATCTCTACTTTTTATTTTCGAGATATATATTTTTTAAGGAAAAGAACCATGTACAAATTGTAGATATATTAAATTATAACGTGAGTGGTTAATTTGTGTTTTCTCTTTGAATTTGTTTCAGGTAACCCCATATTTGTCTCAAAAAGTTAACACAAATAAACAAAAAATAAAATTTTAATATAAAGAAATATATGAATGACAAAGATAAGATATAAAAAATCTAAAACATCTCATGCTTTTTAATGTCATTTAAGATTACAACTAAAATTTATAAAATAAGTTATTTTAATATTCGACATATTTAGGATTTACTAAAATAATTACTTGAAAATTACTTTCCGATTATAATAAAAAATGTTTCAATATTAAATTTATTAAATCATAGTATTAAGAATTTGATTCGCTTAGACTCTAATCTCACAAAGCATAAACTCAAATACAATAATCCTATTGGTTCAAATATTAATTCAAAGGTATAAAAGAATTGAGCTTTTGTATATAAATGAAATAAAAGTTTGGCCTATGAATAAAGTTGAAAAAGCCTTAAAATAGTGCATAATATTAATCTCATGAAAGGAATCAAATTAAAGGATTTTATAACGAAATAAAATATTATTTTTATACACCAATTAAATTTATCAAATAAATTTTGAAATCACTTTTTAGGGATGAATTTAATGCAAATGACTACTTCGGAAAGTGTTTCCTAAATTTTTGTTCTATATTAAACCTATTCTAACAAGGATATTGGGTCATGGTATAAAGTTTGTATTATTCATTTTTATTCTTTATTTTATTTATCTCTACTTTTTATTTTCGAGATATATATTTTTTATGGAAAAGGAACTATGTACAAATTGTACATATATTAAATAATAAGGTGAGTTGTTAATATGTGTTTTCTCTTTGAATTTGTTTCAGGTAACCCTATATTTGTCTCAAAAAGTTAATTTAAATAAACAACAAATAAAATTTTAAAATAAAGAAAAATATGAATGACAAAGATAAAATATAAAAAATATAAAACTTCTCATTCTTTTAATGTCGTTTAAGATTACAACTAAAATTTATAAAATAAGTTATTTTAATATTCGACATATTTAGGATTTACTAAAATAATTAGTTGAAAATTACTTTCCGATTTTAATTAAAAATGTATCAATATAAAATTTATTAAATCATAGTATTAAGAATTTGAATTAGCTTAGACTCTAATCTCACAAAGCATAAACTCAATGACAATAATCCGATTGGTTCAAATATTAATTCAAAGGTCTAAAAGA
This sequence comes from Hippophae tibetana, assembly GCA_037013495.1. Lineage (NCBI taxonomy): Eukaryota > Viridiplantae > Streptophyta > Magnoliopsida > Rosales > Elaeagnaceae > Hippophae > Hippophae tibetana. The sequence continues at coordinate 361,461 of CM072811.1, forward strand.
ATTAATCTTTTTTATATAAATAAAATAATAGTTTGGCATATGTATAAAGTTGAAAAAACCTCAAAATAGTGCATAATATTAATCTCACGATAGGAATCAAATTAAAGGATTTTATAACGAAATAAAATATTATTTTTATACATAAATTAAATTTATCAAATAAATTTTGAAATCACTTTTTAGGGATGAATTTAACGCAAATGACTTCTTCGGAAAGTTTTTCCTAAATTTTTGTTCTATATTTAACCCATTCTGACGAATATATTGGGTCATAGTATAAAGTTTGTACTATTCATTTTTATGCTTTATTTTATTTATCTCTACTTTTTATTTTCGAAATATATATTTTTTAAGGAAAAGGAACCATGTACAAATTGTACATATATTAAATAATAAGGTGAGTGGTAAATTTGTGTTTTCTCTTTGAATTTCTTTCAAGTGACCCCATATTTGTCTCAAAAAGTTAAGACAAATAAACAACAAATAAAATTTTAAAATAAAGAAAAATATGAATGACAAAGACAAAATATAAAAAATATAAAACTTCTCATTCTTTTTATTGTCGTTTAAGATTACAACTAAAATTTATAAAATAAGTTATTTTAATATTCGACATATTTAGGATTTACTATAATAATTAGTTGAAAATTACTTTCCGATTTTAATAACAAATATATCAATATTAAATTTATTAAATCATAGTATTAAGAATTTGAATTCGCTTAGACTGTAATCTCACAAAGCATAAACTCAAATACAATAATCCTATTGGTTCAAAAATTAATTCAAAGGACTAGAAGAATTGAGCTTTTCTATATAAATGAAATAATAGTTTCGCATATGTATAAAGTTGAAAAAGCCTAAAAATAGTGCATAATATTAATCTCATGAAAGGAATCAAATTAAAAGATTTTATAACGAAATAAAATATTATTTTTATACATCAATTGAATTTATCGAATAAATTTTGAAATCACTTTTTAGGGATGAATGTAACGCAAATGACTTCTTTGGAAAGTTTTTCCTTTATTTTTGTTCTATATTAAACCAATTCTGGCAAGGATATTGGGTCATGGTATAAAGTTTGTACTATTCATTTTTATTCTTTATTTTATTTATCTCTACTTTTTATTTTCGAGATAAATATTTTTTAAGGAAAAGGAACCTTGTACAAAATTGTACATATATTAAATAATAAGGTGAGTGGTTAATTTCTATTTTCTCTTTGAATTTGTTTCAGGTCACCCCATATTGGTCTCAAAACGTTAACACAAATAAACAACAAATAAAATTTTAAAATAAAGAAAAATATGAATAACAAAGATAAGATATAAAAAATCTAAAACATCTCATTCTTTTTAATGTCGTTTAAGATTACAATTAAAATTTATAAAATAAGTTATTTTAATATTCGACATATTTAGGATTTACTAAAATAATTAGTTGAAAATTACTTTCTGATTTTAATAAAAAATGTATCAATATTAAATTTATTAAATCATAGTATTAAGAATTTGAATTCGCTTAGACTCTAATCTCACAAAGCATAAACTCAAATACAATAATCCTATTCGTTCAAATATTAATTCAAAGGTCTAAAAGAATTAAACTTTTGTATATAAATGAAATAATAGTTTGGCATATGTATAAAGTTGAAAAAGCCTAAAAATAGTGCATAATATTAATCTCACGAAAGGAATCAAATTAAAGGATTTTATAACGAAATAAAATATTATTTTTATACATCAATTAAATTTATCAAATAAATTTTGAAATCACCTTTTAGGGATGAATTTAACGCAAATGACTTCTTTGGAAAGTTTTTCCTAAATTTTTGTTCTATATTAAACCAATTCTGACAAGGATATTGGGTCATGGTATAAAGTTTGTATTATTCATTTTTATTCTTTATATTATTTATCTCTACTTTTTATTTTCGAGATATATATTTTTTAAGGAAAAGAACCATGTACAAATTGTAGATATATTAAATTATAACGTGAGTGGTTAATTTGTGTTTTCTCTTTGAATTTGTTTCAGGTAACCCCATATTTGTCTCAAAAAGTTAACACAAATAAACAAAAAATAAAATTTTAATATAAAGAAATATATGAATTACAAAGATAAGATATAAAAAATCTAAAACATCTCATGCTTTTTAATGTCATTTAAGATTACAACTAAAATTTATAAAATAAGTTATTTTAATATTCGACATATTTAGGATTTACTAAAATAATTACTTGAAAATTACTTTCCGATTATAATAAAAAATGTTTCAATATTAAATTTATTAAATCATAGTATTAAGAATTTGATTCGCTTAGACTCTAATCTCACAAAGCATAAACTCAAATACAATAATCCTATTGGTTCAAATATTAATTCAAAGGTATAAAAGAATTGAGCTTTTGTATATAAATGAAATAAAAGTTTGGCCTATGAATAAAGTTGAAAAAGCCTTAAAATAGTGCATAATATTAATCTCATGAAAGGAATCAAATTAAAGGATTTTATAACGAAATAAAATATTATTTTTATACACCAATTAAATTTATCAAATAAATTTTGAAATCACTTTTTAGGGATGAATTTAAAGCAAATGACTACTTCGGAAAGTGTTTCCTAAATTTTTGTTCTATATTAAACCCATTCTGACGAATATATTGGGTCATAGTATAAAGTTTATACTATTCATTTTTATGCTTTATTTTATTTATCTCTACTTTTTATTTTCGAAATATATATTTTTTTAAGGAAAAGGAACCATGTACAAATTGTACATATATTAAATAATAAGGTGAGTGGTTAATTTGTGTTTTCTCTTTGAATTTCTTTCAAGTGACCCCATATTTGTCTCAAAAAGTTAAGACAAATAAACAACAAATAAAATTTTAAAATAAAGAAAAATATGAATGACAAAGACAAAATATAAAAAATATAAAACATCTCATTCTTTTTATTGTCATTTAAGATTACAACTAAAATTTATAAAATAATTTATTTTAATATTCGACATATTTAGGATTTACCAAAATAATTAGTTGAAAATTACTTTCCGATTTTAATAACAAATGTATCAATATTAAATTTATTATATCATAGTATTAACAATTTGAATTCGCTTAGATTCTAATATCCCAAAGCATTAACTCAAATACAATAATCGTATTGGTTCAAAAATTCATTCAAAGGTCTAAAAGAATTGAGCTTTTCTAGATAAATGAAATACTAGTTTGGCATATGTATAAAGTTGAAAAAGCCTAAAAATAGTGCATAATGTTAATCTGAGGAAAGGAATCAAATTAAAGGATTTTATAACGAAATAAAATATTATTTTTAAACATCAATTAAATTTATTAAATAAATTTTGAAATAACTTTTTAGGGATGAATTTAATGCAAATGACTGCTTCAGAAAGTATTTCCTAAATTTTGTTCTATTTTAAACCAATTCTGACAAGGATATTGGGTCATAGTATAAAGTTTGTACTATTCATTTTTATTCCTTATTTTATTTATCTCTACTTTTTATTTTCGAGATATATATTTTTTAAGGAATAGGAACCATGTACAAATTGTACATATATTAAATAATGAGGTGAGTGGTTAATTTCTGTTTTCTCTTTTAATTTGTTTCAGGTAACCCCATATTTATCTCAAAAAGTTAACACAAATAAACAACAAATAAAATTTTAAAATAAAGAAAAATATGAATGACAAAGATAAGATATAAAAAATCTAAAACATATCATTCTTTTTAATGTCGTTTAAGATTACAACAAAAATTTATAAAATAATTTATTTTAATACTCGACATATTTAGGATTTACCAAAATAATTAGTTGAAAATTACTTTCCGATTTTAATAACAAATGTATCAATATTAAATTTATTATATCATAGTATTAACAATTTGAATTCGCTTAGATTCTAATCTCACAATGCATAAACTCAAAGACAATAATCCGATTGGTTCAAATATTAATTCAAAGGTCTAAAAGAATTGATCTTTTGTATATAAATAAAATAATAGTTTGGCATATGTATAAAGTTAAAAAAACCTAAAAATAGTGCATAATATTAATCACACGAAAGGAATTAAATGAAAGGATTTTATAACGAAATAAAATATTATTTTTATACTTCAATTAAATTTATCAAATAAATTTTGAAATAACTTTTTAGGGATGAAATTAATGCAAATTACTTCTTCGGAAAGTATTTCCTAAATTTTTGTTCTATATTAAACCAATTCTGGCAAGGATATTGGGTCATGGTATAAAGTTTGTACTATTCATTTTTATTCTTTATTTTATTTATCTCTACTTTTTATTTTCGAGATAAATATTTTTTAAGGAAGAGGAACCTTGTACAAAATTGTACATATATTAAATAATAAGGTGAGTGGTTAATTTCTATTTTCTCTTTGAATTTGTTTCAGGTAACCCCATATTTGTCTCAAAAGGTTAACACAAATATATAACAAATAAAATTTTAAAATAAAGAAAAATATGAATGACAAAGATAGATATAAAAAATCTAAAACATCTCATTCTTTTTAATCTCGTTTAAGATTACAACAAAAATTTATAAAATAATTTATTTTAATATTCGACATATCTAGGATTTACTAAAATAATTAGTTGAAAATTACTTTCCGATTTTAATAACAACTGTATCAATATTAAATTTATTATATCATAGTATTAAGAATTTGAATTCGCTTAGACTCTAATATCAAAAAGCATTAACTCAAATACAATAATCCTATTGGTTCAATAATTCATTCAAAGGTCTAAAAGAATTGAGCTTTTCTATATAAATGAAATAATAGGTTGGCATATGTATAAAGTTGAAAAAGCCTAAAAATAGTGCATAATGTTAATCTCAGGAAAGGAATCAAATTAAAGGATTTTATAACGAAATAAAATATTATTTTTATACATCAATTAAATTTATCAAATAAATTTTGAAATAACTTTTTAGGGATGAATTTAATGCAAATGACTCCTTCAGAAAGTATTTCCTAAATTTTTGTTCTATATTAAACCAGTTCTGGCAAGTATATTGGGTCATGGAATAAAGTTTTTAGTATTCATTTTTATTCTTTATTTTATTTATCTCTACTTTTTAATTTTGAGATAAATATTTTTTAAGGAAAACGAACCATGTACAAATTGTACATATATTAAATAATAAGGTGAGTGGTTAATTTCTGTTTTCTCTTTGAATTTGTTTCAGGTAACCCCATATTTGTCTCAAAAAGTTAACACAAATAAACAACAAATAAAATTTTAAAATAAAGAAAAATATGAATGACAAAGATAAGATATAAAAAATCTAAAACATCTCATTCTTTTTAATGTCGTTTAAGATTACAACAAAAATTTATAAAATAATTTATTTTAATACTCGACATATTTAGGATTTACCAAAATAATTAGTTGAAAATTACTTTCCGATTTTAATAACAAATGTATCAATATTAAATTTATTATATCATAGTATTAACAATTTGAATTCGCTTAGATTCTAATATCCCAAAGCATTAACTCAAATACAATAATCATATTGGTTCAAAAATTCATTCAAAGGTCTAAAAGAATTGAGCTTTTCTAGATAAATGAAATACTAGTTTGGCATATGTATAAAGTTGAAAAAGCCTAAAAATAGTGCATAATGTTAATCTCAGGAAAGGAATCAAATTAAAGGATTTTATAACGAAATAAAATATTATTTTTATACATCAATTAAATTTATCAAATAAATTTTGAAATAACTTTTTAGGGATGAATTTAATGCAAATGACTGCTTCAGAAAGTATTTCCTAAATTTTTGTTCTATTTTAAACCAATTCTGGCAAGGATATTGGGTCATAGTATAAACTTTGTAGTATTCATTTTTATTCTTTATTTTATTTATCTCTACTTTTTATTTTCGAGATATATATTTTTTAAGGAATAGGAACCATGTACAAATTGTACATATATTAAATAATAAGGTGAGTGGTTAATTTCTGTTTTCTCTTTGAATTTGTTTCAGGTAACCCCATATTTATCTCAAAAAGTTAACACAAATAAACAACAAATAAAATTTTAAAATAAAGAAAAATATGAATGACAAAGAGGAGATATAAAAAATCTAAAACATCTCATGCTTTTTAATGTCGTTTAAGATTTCAACAAAAATTTATAAAATAATTTATTTTAATACTCGACATATTTAGGATTTACTAAAATAATTAGTTGAAAATTACTTTCCGATTTTAATAACAAATGTATCAATATTAAATTTATTATATCATAGTATTAACAATTTGAATTCGCTTAGACTCTAATATCCCAAAGCATTAACTCAAATACAATAATCATATTGGTTCAAAAATTCATTCAAAGGTCTAAAAGAATTGATCTTTTCTATATAAATGAAATAATAGTTTGGCATATGTATAAAGTTGAGAAAGCCTAAAAATAGTGCATAATGTTAATCTTAGGAAAGGAATCAAATTAAAGGATTTTATAACGATATAAAATATTATTTTTATGCATCAATTAAATTTATCAAATAAATTTTGAAATCACTTTTTAGGGATGAAATTAATGCAAATTACTTCTTCGGAAAGTATTTCCTAAATTATTGTTCTATATCAAACCAATTCTAACAAGGATATTGGGTCATAATATAAACTTTGTAGTATTCATTTTTATTCTTTATTTTATTTATCTCTACTTTTTATTTTCGAGATATATATTTTTTAAGGAATAGGAACCATGTACAAATTGTACATATATTAAATAATAAGGTGAGTGGTTAATTTCTGTTTTCTCTTTGAATTTGTTTCAGGTAACCCCATATTTATCTCAAAAAGTTAACACAAATAAACAACAAATAAAATTTTAAAATAAAGAAAAATATGAATGACAAAGAGGAGATATAAAAAATCTAAAACATCTCATGCTTTTTAATGTCGTTTAAGATTTCAACAAAAATTTATAAAATAATTTATTTTTATACTCGACATATTTAGGATTTACTAAAATAATTAGTTGAAAATTACTTTCCGATTTTAATAACAAATGTATCAATATTAAATTTATTATATCATAGTATTAACAATTTGAATTCGCTTAGACTCTAATATCCCAAAGCATTAACTCAAATACAATAATAATATTGGTTCAAAAATTCATTCAAAGGTCTAAAAGAATTGATCTTTTCTATATAAATGAAATAATAGTTTGGCATATGTATAAAGTTGAGAAAGCCTAAAAATAGTGCATAATATTAATCACACGAAAGGAATTAAATGAAAGGATTTTATAACGAAATAAAATATTATTTTTATACTTCAATTAAATTTATCAAATAAATTTTGAAATAACTTTTTAGGGATGAAATTAATGCAAATTACTTCTTCGGAAAGTATTTCCTAAATTTTTGTTCTATATTAAACCAATTCTGGCAAGGATATTGGGTCATGGTATAAAGTTTGTACTATTCATTTTTATTCTTTATTTTATTTATCTCTACTTTTTATTTTCGAGATAAATATTTTTTAAGGAAGAGGAACCTTGTACAAAATTGTACATATATTAAATAATAAGGTGAGTGGTTAATTTCTATTTTCTCTTTGAATTTGTTTCAGGTAACCCCATATTTGTCTCAAAAGGTTAACACAAATATATAACAAATAAAATTTTAAAATAAAGAAAAATATGAATGACAAAGATAGATATAAAAAATCTAAAACATCTCATTCTTTTTAATCTCGTTTAAGATTACAACAAAAATTTATAAAATAATTTATTTTAATATTCGACATATCTAGGATTTACTAAAATAATTAGTTGAAAATTACTTTCCGATTTTAATAACAACTGTATCAATATTAAATTTATTATATCATAGTATTAAGAATTTGAATTCGCTTAGACTCTAATATCAAAAAGCATTAACTCAAATACAATAATCCTATTGGTTCAATAATTCATTCAAAGGTCTAAAAGAATTGAGCTTTTCTATATAAATGAAATAATAGGTTGGCATATGTATAAAGTTGAAAAAGCCTAAAAATAGTGCATAATGTTAATCTCAGGAAAGGAATCAAATTAAAGGATTTTATAACGAAATAAAATATTATTTTTATACATCAATTAAATTTATCAAATAAATTTTGAAATAACTTTTTAGGGATGAATTTAATGCAAATGACTCCTTCAGAAAGTATTTCCTAAATTTTTGTTCTATATTAAACCAGTTCTGGCAAGTATATTGGGTCATGGAATAAAGTTTTTAGTATTCATTTTTATTCTTTATTTTATTTATCTCTACTTTTTAATTTTGAGATAAATATTTTTTAAGGAAAACGAACCATGTACAAATTGTACATATATTAAATAATAAGGTGAGTGGTTAATTTCTGTTTTCTCTTTGAATTTGTTTCAGGTAACCCCATATTTGTCTCAAAAAGTTAACACAAATAAACAACAAATAAAATTTTAAAATAAAGAAAAATATGAATGACAAAGATAAGATATAAAAAATCTAAAACATCTCATTCTTTTTAATGTCGTTTAAGATTACAACAAAAATTTATAAAATAATTTATTTTAATACTCGACATATTTAGGATTTACTAAAATAATTAGTTGAAAATTACTTTCCGATTTTAATAACAAATGTATCAATATTAAATTTATTATATCATAGTATTAACAATTTGAATTCGCTTAGATTCTAATATCCCAAAGCATTAACTCAAATACAATAATCATATTGGTTCAAAAATTCATTCAAAGGTCTAAAAGAATTGAGCTTTTCTAGATAAATGAAATACTAGTTTGGCATATGTATAAAGTTGAAAAAGCCTAAAAATAGTGCATAATGTTAATCTCAGGAAAGGAATCAAATTAAAGGATTTTATAACGAAATAAAATATTATTTTTATACATCAATTAAATTTATCAAATAAATTTTGAAATAACTTTTTAGGGATGAATTTAATGCAAATGACTGCTTCAGAAAGTATTTCCTAAATTTTTGTTCTATTTTAAACCAATTCTGGCAAGGATATTGGGTCATAGTATAAACTTTGTAGTATTCATTTTTATTCTTTATTTTATTTATCTCTACTTTTTATTTTCGAGATATATATTTTTTAAGGAATAGGAACCATGTACAAATTGTACATATATTAAATAATAAGGTGAGTGGTTAATTTCTGTTTTCTCTTTGAATTTGTTTCAGGTAACCCCATATTTATCTCAAAAAGTTAACACAAATAAACAACAAATAAAATTTTAAAATAAAGAAAAATATGAATGACAAAGAGGAGATATAAAAAATCTAAAACATCTCATGCTTTTTAATGTCGTTTAAGATTTCAACAAAAATTTATAAAATAATTTATTTTAATACTCGACATATTTAGGATTTACTAAAATAATTAGTTGAAAATTACTTTCCGATTTTAATAACAAATGTATCAATATTAAATTTATTATATCATAGTATTAACAATTTGAATTCGCTTAGACTCTAATATCCCAAAGCATTAACTCAAATACAATAATCATATTGGTTCAAAAATTCATTCAAAGGTCTAAAAGAATTGATCTTTTCTATATAAATGAAATAATAGTTTGGCATATGTATAAAGTTGAGAAAGCCTAAAAATAGTGCATAATGTTAATCTTAGGAAAGGAATCAAATTAAAGGATTTTATAACGATATAAAATATTATTTTTATGCATCAATTAAATTTATCAAATAAATTTTGAAATCACTTTTTAGGGATGAAATTAATGCAAATTACTTCTTCGGAAAGTATTTCCTAAATTATTGTTCTATATCAAACCAATTCTAACAAGGATATTGGGTCATAGTATAAACTTTGTAGTATTCATTTTTATTCTTTATTTTATTTATCTCTACTTTTTATTTTCGAGATATATATTTTTTAAGGAATAGGAACCATGTACAAATTGTACATATATTAAATAATAAGGTGAGTGGTTAATTTCTGTTTTCTCTTTGAATTTGTTTCAGGTAACCCCATATTTATCTCAAAAAGTTAACACAAATAAACAACAAATAAAATTTTAAAATAAAGAAAAATATGAATGACAAAGAGGAGATATAAAAAATCTAAAACATCTCATGCTTTTTAATGTCGTTTAAGATTTCAACAAAAATTTATAAAATAATTTATTTTTATACTCGACATATTTAGGATTTACTAAAATAATTAGTTGAAAATTACTTTCCGATTTTAATAACAAATGTATCAATATTAAATTTATTATATCATAGTATTAACAATTTGAATTCGCTTAGACTCTAATATCCCAAAGCATTAACTCAAATACAATAATCATATTGGTTCAAAAATTCATTCAAAGGTCTAAAAGAATTGATCTTTTCTATATAAATGAAATAATAGTTTGGCATATGTATAAAGTTGAGAAAGCCTAAAAATAGTGCATAATGTTAATCTTAGGAAAGGAATCAAATTAAAGGATTTTATAACGATATAAAATATTATTTTTATGCATCAATTAAATTTATCAAATAAATTTTGAAATCACTTTTTAGGGATGAAATTAATGCAAATTACTTCTTCGGAAAGTATTTCCTAAATTATTGTTCTATATCAAACCAATTCTAACAAGGATATTGGGTCATGGTATAAACTTTGTAGTATTCATTTTTATTCTTTATTTTATTTATCTCTACTTTTTATTTTTGAGATAAATATTTTTTAAGGAAAAGGAACCATGTACAAATTGTACATATATTAAATAATAAGGTGAGTGGTTAATTTCTGTTTTCTCTTTGAATTTGTTTCAGGTAACCCCATATTTATCTCAAAAAGTTAACACAAATAAACAACAAATAAAATTTTAAAATAAAGAAAAATATGAATGACAAAGATAAGATATAAAAAATCTAAAACATATCATTCTTTTTAATGTCGTTTAAGATTACAACAAAAATTTATAAAATAATTTATTTTAATACTCGACATATTTAGGATTTACCAAAATAATTAGTTGAAAATTACTTTCCGATTTTAATAACAAATGTATCAATATTAAATTTATTATATCATAGTATTAACAATTTGAATTCGCTTAGATTCTAATCTCACAATGCATAAACTCAAAGACAATAATCCGATTGGTTCAAATATTAATTCAAAGGTCTAAAAGAATTGATCTTTTGTATATAAATAAAATAATAGTTTGGCATATGTATAAAGTTAAAAAAACCTAAAAATAGTGCATAATATTAATCACACGAAAGGAATTAAATGAAAGGATTTTATAACGAAATAAAATATTATTTTTATACTTCAATTAAATTTATCAAATAAATTTTGAAATAACTTTTTAGGGATGAAATTAATGCAAATTACTTCTTCGGAAAGTATTTCCTAAATTTTTGTTCTATATTAAACCAATTCTGGCAAGGATATTGGGTCATGGTATAAAGTTTGTACTATTCATTTTTATTCTTTATTTTATTTATCTCTACTTTTTATTTTCGAGATAAATATTTTTTAAGGAAGAGGAACCTTGTACAAAATTGTACATATATTAAATAATAAGGTGAGTGGTTAATTTCTATTTTCTCTTTGAATTTGTTTCAGGTAACCCCATATTTGTCTCAAAAGGTTAACACAAATAGATAACAAAAAAAATTTTAAAATAAAGAAAAATATGAATGACAAAGATAGATATAAAAAATCTAAAACATCTCATTCTTTTTAATCTCGTTTAAGATTACAACAAAAATTTATAAAATAATTTATTTTAATATTCGACATATCTAGGATTTACTAAAATAATTAGTTGAAAATTACTTTCCGATTTTAATAACAACTGTATCAATATTAAATTTATTATATCATAGTATTAAGAATTTGAATTCGCTTAGACTCTAATATCAAAAAGCATTAACTCAAATACAATAATCCTATTGGTTCAATAATTCATTCAAAGGTCTAAAAGAATTGAGCTTTTCTATATAAATGAAATAATAGGTTGGCATATGTATAAAGTTGAAAAAGCCTAAAAATAGTGCATAATGTTAATCTCAGGAAAGGAATCAAATTAAAGGATTTTATAACGAAATAAAATATTATTTTTATACATCAATTAAATTTATCAAATAAATTTTGAAATAACTTTTTAGGGATGAATTTAATGCAAATGACTCCTTCAGAAAGTATTTCCTAAATTTTTGTTCTATATTAAACCAGTTCTGGCAAGTATATTGGGTCATGGAATAAAGTTTTTAGTATTCATTTTTATTCTTTATTTTATTTATCTCTACTTTTTAATTTTGAGATAAATATTTTTTAAGGAAAACGAACCATGTACAAATTGTACATATATTAAATAATAAGGTGAGTGGTTAATTTCTGTTTTCTCTTTGAATTTGTTTCAGGTAACCCCATATTTGTCTCAAAAAGTTAACACAAATAAACAACAAATAAAATTTTAAAATAAAGAAAAATATGAATGACAAAGATAAGATATAAAAAATCTAAAACATCTCATTCTTTTTAATGTCGTTTAAGATTACAACAAAAATTTATAAAATAATTTATTTTAATACTCGACATATTTAGGATTTACTAAAATAATTAGTTGAAAATTACTTTCCGATTTTAATAACAAATGTATCAATATTAAATTTATTATATCATAGTATTAACAATTTGAATTCGCTTAGATTCTAATATCCCAAAGCATTAACTCAAATACAATAATCATATTGGTTCAAAAATTCATTCAAAGGTCTAAAAGAATTGAGCTTTTCTAGATAAATGAAATACTAGTTTGGCATATGTATAAAGTTGAAAAAGCCTAAAAATAGTGCATAATGTTAATCTCAGGAAAGGAATCAAATTAAAGGATTTTATAACGAAATAAAATATTATTTTTATACATCAATTAAATTTATCAAATAAATTTTGAAATAACTTTTTAGGGATGAATTTAATGCAAATGACTGCTTCAGAAAGTATTTCCTAAATTTTTGTTCTATTTTAAACCAATTCTGGCAAGGATATTGGGTCATAGTATAAACTTTGTAGTATTCATTTTTATTCTTTATTTTATTTATCTCTACTTTTTATTTTCGAGATATATATTTTTTAAGGAATAGGAACCATGTACAAATTGTACATATATTAAATAATAAGGTGAGTGGTTAATTTCTGTTTTCTCTTTGAATTTGTTTCAGGTAACCCCATATTTATCTCAAAAAGTTAACACAAATAAACAACAAATAAAATTTTAAAATAAAGAAAAATATGAATGACAAAGAGGAGATATAAAAAATCTAAAACATCTCATGCTTTTTAATGTCGTTTAAGATTTCAACAAAAATTTATAAAATAATTTATTTTAATACTCGACATATTTAGGATTTACTAAAATAATTAGTTGAAAATTACTTTCCGATTTTAATAACAAATGTATCAATATTAAATTTATTATATCATAGTATTAACAATTTGAATTCGCTTAGACTCTAATATCCCAAAGCATTAACTCAAATACAATAATCATATTGGTTCAAAAATTCATTCAAAGGTCTAAAAGAATTGATCTTTTCTATATAAATGAAATAATAGTTTGGCATATGTATAAAGTTGAGAAAGCCTAAAAATAGTGCATAATGTTAATCTTAGGAAAGGAATCAAATTAAAGGATTTTATAACGATATAAAATATTATTTTTATGCATCAATTAAATTTATCAAATAAATTTTGAAATCACTTTTTAGGGATGAAATTAATGCAAATTACTTCTTCGGAAAGTATTTCCTAAATTATTGTTCTATATCAAACCAATTCTAACAAGGATATTGGGTCATAGTATAAACTTTGTAGTATTCATTTTTATTCTTTATTTTATTTATCTCTACTTTTTATTTTCGAGATATATATTTTTTAAGGAATAGGAACCATGTACAAATTGTACATATATTAAATAATAAGGTGAGTGGTTAATTTCTGTTTTCTCTTTGAATTTGTTTCAGGTAACCCCATATTTATCTCAAAAAGTTAACACAAATAAACAACAAATAAAATTTTAAAATAAAGAAAAATATGAATGACAAAGAGGAGATATAAAAAATCTAAAACATCTCATGCTTTTTAATGTCGTTTAAGATTTCAACAAAAATTTATAAAATAATTTATTTTTATACTCGACATATTTAGGATTTACTAAAATAATTAGTTGAAAATTACTTTCCGATTTTAATAACAAATGTATCAATATTAAATTTATTATATCATAGTATTAACAATTTGAATTCGCTTAGACTCTAATATCCCAAAGCATTAACTCAAATACAATAATCATATTGGTTCAAAAATTCATTCAAAGGTCTAAAAGAATTGATCTTTTCTATATAAATGAAATAATAGTTTGGCATATGTATAAAGTTGAGAAAGCCTAAAAATAGTGCATAATGTTAATCTTAGGAAAGGAATCAAATTAAAGGATTTTATAACGATATAAAATATTATTTTTATGCATCAATTAAATTTATCAAATAAATTTTGAAATCACTTTTTAGGGATGAAATTAATGCAAATTACTTCTTCGGAAAGTATTTCCTAAATTATTGTTCTATATCAAACCAATTCTAACAAGGATATTGGGTCATGGTATAAACTTTGTAGTATTCATTTTTATTCTTTATTTTATTTATCTCTACTTTTTATTTTTGAGATAAATATTTTTTAAGGAAAAGGAACCATGTACAAATTGTACATATATTAAATAATAAGGTGAGTGGTTAATTTCTGTTTTCTCTTTGAATTTGTTTCAGGTAACCCCATATTTATCTCAAAAAGTTAACACAAATAAACAACAAATAAAATTTTAAAATAAAGAAAAATATGAATGACAAAGATAAGATATAAAAAATCTAAAACATATCATTCTTTTTAATGTCGTTTAAGATTACAACAAAAATTTATAAAATAATTTATTTTAATACTCGACATATTTAGGATTTACCAAAATAATTAGTTGAAAATTACTTTCCGATTTTAATAACAAATGTATCAATATTAAATTTATTATATCATAGTATTAACAATTTGAATTCGCTTAGATTCTAATCTCACAATGCATAAACTCAAAGACAATAATCCGATTGGTTCAAATATTAATTCAAAGGTCTAAAAGAATTGATCTTTTGTATATAAATAAAATAATAGTTTGGCATATGTATAAAGTTAAAAAAACCTAAAAATAGTGCATAATATTAATCACACGAAAGGAATTAAATGAAAGGATTTTATAACGAAATAAAATATTATTTTTATACTTCAATTAAATTTATCAAATAAATTTTGAAATAACTTTTTAGGGATGAAATTAATGCAAATTACTTCTTCGGAAAGTATTTCCTAAATTTTTGTTCTATATTAAACCAATTCTGGCAAGGATATTGGGTCATGGTATAAAGTTTGTACTATTCATTTTTATTCTTTATTTTATTTATCTCTACTTTTTATTTTCGAGATAAATATTTTTTAAGGAAGAGGAACCTTGTACAAAATTGTACATATATTAAATAATAAGGTGAGTGGTTAATTTCTATTTTCTCTTTGAATTTGTTTCAGGTAACCCCATATTTGTCTCAAAAGGTTAACACAAATAGATAACAAAAAAAATTTTAAAATAAAGAAAAATATGAATGACAAAGATAGATATAAAAAATCTAAAACATCTCATTCTTTTTAATCTCGTTTAAGATTACAACAAAAATTTATAAAATAATTTATTTTAATATTCGACATATCTAGGATTTACTAAAATAATTAGTTGAAAATTACTTTCCGATTTTAATAACAACTGTATCAATATTAAATTTATTATATCATAGTATTAAGAATTTGAATTCGCTTAGACTCTAATATCAAAAAGCATTAACTCAAATACAATAATCCTATTGGTTCAATAATTCATTCAAAGGTCTAAAAGAATTGAGCTTTTCTATATAAATGAAATAATAGGTTGGCATATGTATAAAGTTGAAAAAGCCTAAAAATAGTGCATAATGTTAATCTCAGGAAAGGAATCAAATTAAAGGATTTTATAACGAAATAAAATATTATTTTTATACATCAATTAAATTTATCAAATAAATTTTGAAATAACTTTTTAGGGATGAATTTAATGCAAATGACTCCTTCAGAAAGTATTTCCTAAATTTTTGTTCTATATTAAACCAGTTCTGGCAAGTATATTGGGTCATGGAATAAAGTTTTTAGTATTCATTTTTATTCTTTATTTTATTTATCTCTACTTTTTAATTTTGAGATAAATATTTTTTAAGGAAAACGAACCATGTACAAATTGTACATATATTAAATAATAAGGTGAGTGGTTAATTTCTGTTTTCTCTTTGAATTTGTTTCAGGTAACCCCATATTTGTCTCAAAAAGTTAACACAAATAAACAACAAATAAAATTTTAAAATAAAGAAAAATATGAATGACAAAGATAAGATATAAAAAATCTAAAACATCTCATTCTTTTTAATGTCGTTTAAGATTACAACAAAAATTTATAAAATAATTTATTTTAATACTCGACATATTTAGGATTTACTAAAATAATTAGTTGAAAATTACTTTCCGATTTTAATAACAAATGTATCAATATTAAATTTATTATATCATAGTATTAACAATTTGAATTCGCTTAGATTCTAATATCCCAAAGCATTAACTCAAATACAATAATCATATTGGTTCAAAAATTCATTCAAAGGTCTAAAAGAATTGAGCTTTTCTAGATAAATGAAATACTAGTTTGGCATATGTATAAAGTTGAAAAAGCCTAAAAATAGTGCATAATGTTAATCTCAGGAAAGGAATCAAATTAAAGGATTTTATAACGAAATAAAATATTATTTTTATACATCAATTAAATTTATCAAATAAATTTTGAAATAACTTTTTAGGGATGAATTTAATGCAAATGACTCCTTCAGAAAGTATTTCCTAAATTTTTGTTCTATATTAAACCAGTTCTGGCAAGGATATTGGGTCATGGAATAAA
>CM072811.1:378661-535263 GCA_037013495.1 Hippophae tibetana
ATTCCTCCCGTGAGATTCATATTATGCACTATTTCTATTCTTTTTCATCTTTATACATATGCGAAACTATTAATTCATTTATATACAAAAAGCACTAGTCTTTTGTACCTTTGAATTAATAGTTGGATCAATAGGATTATTGTATTCGATTGTATGCTTTGTGTGATTAGAGTCTAAGCGAATTCAAATTCTTCATACTAAGATTGGATAAATTTAATATTGATACATTTTTTATAAAAATACGAAAGTAATTTTCAAATAATTATTATAGTACATCCTAAATATTTCGAATATTAAAATAACTTATTTTATAGATTTTAATTATAACCTTAAACGAGATTAAAAAGAATGAGAAATTTTAGATTTTTTATATCTTATCTTTTTAATTCATATTTTACATTATTTTAAAATTTTATTTGTTGTATATTTGTGTCAACCTTTTGCATTTTAAATTGTTAGATTATCTCTCTAAGCCCAGCATTGAATTATACCTAATAGGGTGTTAAATGTTTATTTTTATTACTTGACCTGAATAAGTAAAGTTGAAATTTAAAGTATATGTCTTTCTCTTCATGCATTCTTGAATTCTCAAAAAGAGATATATATGAGGTTACCTAAACCAATTCAAAGAGAAAATACAAATTAACCAATCACCTTATTATTTAATATATGTAGAATTTATACATAGATCCTTTTCTTAAAAAACATATATATCTCCAAAATAAAATGTATAGATAAATAAAATAAAGAAAAAAATGAATAGTAGAAACTTAATACTATGACCCAATATCCTTCTCATAATTGGATAAATATAAAAGAAAAAATATAGGAAAACACTTACCGAAGAAGTCATTTTCATTTTATTCATCCGTAAAAATTTATTTTTAAAATTAATTTGATAAATTGAATTGATCTATAAAAATAATATATTATTTCTTTATAAAATCCTTTAATTTGATTCCTCCCGTGAGATTAATATTATGCACTATTTTTATTCTATTTCATCTTTATACATATGCGAAACTATTAATTCATTTATATACAAAAGCCCTAGTCTTTTGTACCTTTGAATTAATAGTTGAATTAATAGGATTATTGTATTCGATTGTATGCTTTGTGTGATTAGAGTCTAAGCTAATTCAAATTCTTCATACTAAGATTGGATGAATTTAATATTGATACATTTTTTATAAAAATAGGAAAGTGATTTTCAAATAATTATTATAGTATATCCTAAATATTTCGAATATTAAAATAACTTATTCTATAGATTTTAATTATATTCTTAAATGAGATTAAAAAGATTGAGAAATTTTAGATTTTTTGTATCTTATCTTTTTCATTCATATTTGCCATTATTTTAAAATTTTGTTTGTTGTTTATTTGTGTTCTATTTTTTACATTTTAAATTGTTAGACTATCTCTCTAGGCACCTGCATTGAATTACACCTAATAAGGTGTTAAATGTTTATTTTTATTACTTGACTTGAATAACTAACAAGAAATTTAAAGTTTATGTCTTTCTGTTCATGCATTCTTCAATTCTCAAAAAGAGACATATATGAGGTTACCTAAACCAATTCAAAGAGAAAACACAAATTAACCAATCACTTTATTATTTAATATATGTAGAATTTATAAATGGGTCCTTTTCTTAAAAAATATATATATCTCCAAAATAAAATGTATAGAAAAATAAAATAAAGAAAAAAAATGAATAGTACTAATTTAATACTATGACCCAATATCCTTCTAATAATTGGATAAATATAAAAGAAAAATATAGGAAATACTTACCGCAGAAGTCATTTTCATTTTATTCATCCCTAAAAAGTTATTTTTAAAAATTAATTTGATAAATTTAATTGATCTATAAAAATAATATATTATTTCTTTATAAAATCCTTTAATTTGATTCCTCCCGTGAGATTAATATTATGCACTATTTCTATTCTTTTTCATCTTTATACATATGCGAAACTATTAATTCATTTATATACAAAAGCACTAGTCTTTTGTACCTTTGAATTAATAGTTGGATCAATAGGATTATTGTATTCGATTGTATGCTTTGTGTGATTAGAGTCTAAGCGAATTCAAATTCTTCATACTAAGATTGGATAAATTTAATATTGATACATTTTTATAAAAATACGAAAGTAATTTTCAAATAATTATTATAGTACATCCTAAATATTTCGAATATTAAAATAACTTATTTTATAGATTTTAATTATAACCTTAAACGAGATTAAAAAGAATGAGAAATTTTAGATTTTTTATATCTTATCTTTTTAATTCATATTTTACATTATTTAAAATTTTATTTGTTGTATATTTGTGTCAACCTTTTGCATTTTAAATTGTTAGATTATCTCTCTAAGCCCACCATTGAATTATACCTAATAGGGTGTTAAATGTTTATTTTTATTACTTGACCTGAATAAGTAAAGTTGAAATTTAAAGTATATGTCTTTCTCTTCATGCATTCTTGAATTCTCAAAAAGAGATATATATGAGGTTACCTAAACCAATTCAAAGAGAAAATACAAATTAACCAATCACCTTATTATTTAATATATGTAGAATTTATACATGGATCCTTTTCTTAAAAAAAATATATATCTCCAAAATAAAATGTATAGATAAATAAAATAAAGAAAAAAATGAATAGTAGAAACTTAATACTATGACCCAATATCCTTCTCATAATTGGATAAATATAAAAGAAAAATATAGGAAATACTTACCGCAGAAGTCATTTTCATTTTATTCATCCCTAAAAAGTTATTTTTAAAAATTAATTTGATAAATTTAATTGATCTATAAAAATAATATATTATTTCTTTATAAAATCCTTTAATTTGATTTCCTCCCGTGAGATTAATATTATGCACTATTTCTATTCTTTTTCATCTTTATACATATGCGAAACTATTAATTCATTTATATACAAAAGCACTAGTCTTTTGTACCTTTGAATTAATAGTTGGATCAATAGGATTATTGTATTCGATTGTATGCTTTGTGTGATTAGAGTCTAAGCTAATTCAAATTCTTCATACTAAGATTGGATGAATTTAATATTGATACATTTTTTATAAAAATAGGAAAGTGATTTTCAAATAATTATTATAGTATATCCTAAATATTTCGAATATTAAAATAACTTATTCTATAGATTTTAATTATATTCTTAAATGAGATTAAAAAGATTGAGAAATTTTAGATTTTTTGTATCTTATCTTTTTCATTCATATTTGCCATTATTTTAAAATTTTGTTTGTTGTTTATTTGTGTTCTATTTTTACATTTTAAATTGTTAGACTATCTCTCTAGGCACCTGCATTGAATTACACCTAATAAGGTGTTAAATGTTTATTTTTATTACTTGACTTGAATAACTAACAAGAAATTTAAAGTTTATGTCTTTCTGTTCATGCATTCTTCAATTCTCAAAAAGAGACATATATGAGGTTACCTAAACCAATTCAAAGAGAAAACACAAATTAACCAATCACTTTATTATTTAATATATGTAGAATTTATAAATGGGTCCTTTTCTTAAAAAATATATATATCTCCAAAATAAAATGTATAGAAAAATAAAATAAAGAAAAAAAAATGAATAGTACTAATTTAATACTATGACCCAATATCCTTCTAATAATTGGATAAATATAAAAGAAAAATATAGGAAATACTTACCGCAGAAGTCATTTTCATTTTATTCATCCCTAAAAAGTTATTTTTAAAAATTAATTTGATAAATTTAATTGATCTATAAAAATAATATATTATTTCTTTATAAAATCCTTTAATTTGATTCCTCCCGTGAGATTAATATTATGCACTATTTCTATTCTTTTTCATCTTTATACATATGCGAAACTATTAATTCATTTATATACAAAAGCACTAGTCCTTTTTGTACCTTTGAATTAATAGTTGGATCAATAGGATTATTGTATTCGATTGTATGCTTTGTGTGATTAGAGTCTAAGCGAATTCAAATTCTTCATACTAAGATTGGATAAATTTAATATTGATACATTTTTTATAAAAAATACGAAAGTAATTTTCAAATAATTATTATAGTACATCCTAAATATTTCGAATATTAAAATAACTTATTTTATAGATTTTAATTATAACCTTAAACGAGATTAAAAAGAATGAGAAATTTTAGATTTTTTTATATCTTATCTTTTTAATTCATATTTTACATTATTTTAAAATTTTATTTGTTGTATATTTGTGTCAACCTTTTGCATTTTAAATTGTTAGATTATCTCTCTAAGCCCACCATTGAATTATACCTAATAGGGTGTTAAATGTTTATTTTTTATTACTTGACCTGAATAAGTAAAGTTGAAATTTAAAGTATATGTCTTTCTCTTCATGCATTCTTGAATTCTCAAAAAGAGATATATATGAGGTTACCTAAACCAATTCAAAGAGAAAATACAAATTAACCAATCACCTTATTATTTAATATATGTAGAATTTATACATGGATCCTTTTCTTAAAAAAATATATATCTCCAAAATAAAATGTATAGATAAATAAAATAAAGAAAAAAAATGAATAGTAGAAACTTAATACTATGACCCAATATCCTTCTCATAATTGGATAAATATAAAAGAAAAAATATAGGAAATACTTACCGCAGAAGTCATTTTCATTTTATTCATCCCTAAAAAGTTATTTTTAAAAATTAATTTGATAAATTTAATTGATCTATAAAAAATAATATATTATTTCTTTATAAAATCCTTTAATTTGATTCCTCCCGTGAGATTAATATTATGCACTATTTCTATTCTTTTTCATCTTTATACATATGCGAAACTATTAATTCATTTATATACAAAAGCACTAGTCTTTTGTACCTTTGAATTAATAGTTGGATCAATAGGATTATTGTATTCGATTGTATGCTTTGTGTGATTAGAGTCTAAGCTAATTCAAATTCTTCATACTAAGATTGGATGAATTTAATATTGATACATTTTTTATAAAAATAGGAAAGTGATTTTCAAATAATTATTATAGTATATCCTAAATATTTCGAATATTAAAATAACTTATTCTATAGATTTTAATTATATTCTTAAATGAGATTAAAAAGATTGAGAAATTTTAGATTTTTTGTATCTTATCTTTTTCATTCATATTTGCCATTATTTTAAAATTTTGTTTGTTGTTTATTTGTGTCCTATTTTTACATTTTAGATTGTTAGACTATCTCTCTAGGCACCTGCATTGAATTACACCTAATAAGGTGTTAAATGTTTATTTTTATTACTTGACTTGAATAACTAACTAGAAATTTAAAGTTTATGTCTTTCTGTTCATGCATTCTTGAATTCTCAAAAAGAGGACATATATGAGGTTACCTAAACCAATTCAAAGAGAAAACACAAATTAACCAATCACTTTATTATTTAATATATGTAGAATTTATAAATGGGTCCTTTTCTTAAAAAATATATATATCTCCAAAATAAAATGTATAGAAAAATAAAATAAAGAAAAAAAATGAATAGTACTAATTTAATACTATGACCCAATATCCTTCTAATAATTGGATAAATATAAAAGAAAAATATAGGAAATACTTACCGCAGAAGTCATTTTCATTTTATTCATCCCTAAAAAGTTATTTTTAAAAATTAATTTGATAAATTTAATTGATCTATGAAAATAATATATTATTTCTTTATAAAATCCTTTAATTTGATTCCTCCCGTGAGATTAATATTATGCACTATTTTTATTCTTTTTCATCTTTTATACATATGTGAAACTATTAATTCATTTATATACAAAAGCCCTAGTCTTTTGTACCTTTGAATTAATAGTTGAATTAATAGGATTATTGTATTGGATTGTATGCTTTGTGTGATTAGAGTCTAAGCTAATTCAAATTCTTCATACTAAGATTGGATGAATTTAATATTGATACATTTTTTATAAAAATAGGAAATTGATTTTCAAATAATTATTATAGTAAATCCTAAATATTTCGAATATTAAAATAACTTATTCTATAGATTTTAATTATAATCTTAAACGAGATTAAAAACAATGAGAAATTTTATATTTTTTGTATCTTATCTTTTTCATTCATATTTGCCATTATTTTAAAATTTTGTTTGTTGTTTATTTGTGTCCAATTTTTACATTTTAAATTGTTAGACTATCTCTCTAGGCACCTGCATTGAATTACACCTAATAGAGTGTTAAATGTTTATTTTTATTACTTGACTTGAATAAATAACTAGAAATTTAAAGTTTATGTCTTTCTGTTCATGCATTCTTGAATTCTCAAAAAGAGACATATATGAGGTTAGCTAAACCAATTCAAAGAGAAAACACAAATTAACCAATCACCTTATTATTTAATATATGTAGAATTTAAACATGGATCCTTTTCTTGAAAAAAATAGATATCTACAAAAAGAAAAGTATAGGTAAATAAAATAAAGAAAAAAAATGAATAGTACAAACTTTATACTATGACCCAATATCCTTCTCAAAATTGGATAAATATAAAAGAAAAATATAGGAAATACTTACCGAAGAAGTCATTTTCATTCTATTCATCCCTAAAAAGTTATTTTTAAAAATTAATTTGATAAATTTAATTGATCTATAAAAATAATATATTATTTCTTTATAAAATCCTTTAATTTGATTCCTCCCGTGAGATTAATATTATGCACTATTTCTATTCTTTTTCATCTTTATACATATGCGAAACTATTAATTCATTTATATACAAAAGCACTAGTCTTTTGTACCTTTGAATTAATAGTTGGATCAATAGGATTATTGTATTCGATTGTATGCTTTGTGTGATTAGAGTCTAAGCTAATTCAAATTCTTCATACTAAGATTGGATGAATTTAATATTGATACATTTTTTATAAAAATAGGAAAGTGATTTTCAAATAATTATTATAGTATATCCTAAATATTTCGAATATTAAAATAACTTATTCTATAGATTTTAATTATATTCTTAAATGAGATTAAAAAGATTGAGAAATTTTAGATTTTTTGTATCTTATCTTTTTCATTCATATTTGCCATTATTTTAAAATTTTGTTTGTTGTTTATTTGTGTCCTATTTTTACATTTTAGATTGTTAGACTATCTCTCTAGGCACCTGCATTGAATTACACCTAATAAGGTGTTAAATGTTTATTTTTATTACTTGACTTGAATAACTAACTAGAAATTTAAAGTTTATGTCTTTCTGTTCATGCATTCTTGAATTCTCAAAAAGAGACATATATGAGGTTACCTAAACCAATTCAAAGAGAAAACACAAATTAACCAATCACTTTATTATTTAATATATGTAGAATTTATAAATGGGTCCTTTTCTTAAAAAATATATATATCTCCAAAATAAAATGTATAGAAAAATAAAATAAAGAAAAAAAATGAATAGTACTAATTTAATACTATGACCCAATATCCTTCTAATAATTGGATAAATATAAAAGAAAAATATAGGAAATACTTACCGCAGAAGTCATTTTCATTTTATTCATCCCTAAAAAGTTATTTTTAAAAATTAATTTGATAAATTTAATTGATCTATGAAAATAATATATTATTTCTTTATAAAATCCTTTAATTTGATTCCTCCCGTGAGATTAATATTATGCACTATTTTTATTCTTTTTCATCTTTATACATATGTGAAACTATTAATTCATTTATATACAAAAGCCCTAGTCTTTTGTACCTTTGAATTAATAGTTGAATTAATAGGATTATTGTATTGGATTGTATGCTTTGTGTGATTAGAGTCTAAGCTAATTCAAATTCTTCATACTAAGATTGGATGAATTTAATATTGATACATTTTTTATAAAAATAGGAAATTGATTTTCAAATAATTATTATAGTAAATCCTAAATATTTCGAATATTAAAATAACTTATTCTATAGATTTTAATTATAATCTTAAACGAGATTAAAAACAATGAGAAATTTTATATTTTTTGTATCTTATCTTTTTCATTCATATTTGCCATTATTTTAAAATTTTGTTTGTTGTTTATTTGTGTCCAATTTTTACATTTTAAATTGTTAGACTATCTCTCTAGGCACCTGCATTGAATTACACCTAATAGAGTGTTAAATGTTTATTTTTATTACTTGACTTGAATAAATAACTAGAAATTTAAAGTTTATGTCTTTCTGTTCATGCATTCTTGAATTCTCAAAAAGAGACATATATGAGGTTAGCTAAACCAATTCAAAGAGAAAACACAAATTAACCAATCACCTTATTATTTAATATATGTAGAATTTAAACATGGATCCTTTTCTTGAAAAAAATAGATATCTACAAAAAGAAAAGTATAGGTAAATAAAATAAAGAAAAAAAATGAATAGTACAAACTTTATACTATGACCCAATATCCTTCTCAAAATTGGATAAATATAAAAGAAAAATATAGGAAATACTTACCGAAGAAGTCATTTTCATTCTATTCATCCCTAAAAAGTTATTTTTAAAAATTAATTTGATAAATTTAATTGATCTATAAAAATAATATATTATTTCTTTATAAAATCCTTTAATTTGATTCCTCCCGTGAGATTAATATTATGCAATATTTTTATTCTTTTTCATCTTTATACATATGCGAAACTATTAATTAATTTATATACAAAAGCTATACTATGACCCAATATCCTTCTCAGAATTGGATAAATATAAAAGAAAAATATAGGAAATACTTACCGCAGAAGTCATTTTCATTTTATTCATCCCTAAAAGGTTATTTTTAAAAATTAATTTGATAAATTTAATTGATCTATAAAAATAATATTTTCTTTTTTTATAAAATCTTTTAATTTGATTCCTCTCGTGAGATTAATATTATGTACTATTTTTAGGTTTTTTCATCTTTATACATATGCGAAACTATTAATTGATTTATATACAAAAGCTCTATTCTTTAATACCTTTGAATTAATATTAGAATCAATAGAATTATTGTATTTGATTGTATGCTTTGTGAGATTCGACTCTAAGCGAATTCAAATTCATCATACTAATATTGGATAAATTTAATATTGATAAATTTTTTATTAAAATCGGAAAGTGATTTTCAAATAATTATTATAGTAAATCCTAAATATTTTGAATATTAAAATAACGTATTTTATAGATTTTATTTATAACATTAAACGAGTTTAAAAAGAATGAGAAATTTTAGATTTTTTATATCTTATCTATTTCGTTGATATTTTACATTATTTTAAAATTTTGTTTGTTGTTTATTTGTGTCCACTTTTTGCATTTTAAATTGTTAGATAATCTCTCTAAGCACCTACATTGAATTACACCTAATGGAGTGTTAAATGTTTATTTTTATTACTTGATTTGAATAAGTTAAGTAGAAATTTAAAGTAAATGACTTTCTCTTCATGCATTTATGACTTCACAAAAAGAGACATATATGACGTTACCTAAACCAATTCAAAGAGAAAACACAAATTAGCCAATAACCTTATTATTTAATATATGTACAATTTATACATGGGTCCCTTTCATAAAAAAATATTTATCCCCAAAATAAAAAGTAGAGATAAATAAAATAAACAAAAAAATAAATAGTACAAACTTTATACTATGACCCAATATCCTTCTCAGAATTGGGTAAATATAATATAAAAATATAGGAAATAATTACCGAAGAAGTCATTTTCATTTTATTCATCCCTAAAACGTTATTTTTAAAAATTATTTTAAGAAATTTAATTGATCTTTAAAAATAATATATTATTTCTTTATAAAATCCTTTTATTTGATTTCTCTCATAAGATTAATATTATGCACTATTTTTAGGATTTGTCATCTTTATACATATGCGAAACTATTAATTCATTTATATAAAAAAGCTCTATTCTTTTATACCTTTGAATTAATATTAGAATCAATAGGATTATTGTATTCAAGTGTAGGCTTTGTGAGATTAGACTCTAAGCGAATTCAAATTCATCATACTAATATTGGATAAATTAAATATTCATACATTTTTTATTAAAATCGGAAATTGATTTTCAAATAATTATTATCGTAAATCCTAAATATTTGAAATATTAAAATAACTTATTTATAGATTTTAATTATAACCTTAAATGAGATTAAAAAGAATAAGAAATTTTAGATTTTTTATATCTTATATTTTTCATTCATATTTTACATTATTTTAAAATTTTGTTTTTTGTTTAATTGTGTGCACTTTTTGCATTTTAAATTGTTAGATTATCTCTCTAGTCCCTTGCATTGAATTAAACCTAATAGAGTGTTAAATGTTTATTTTTATTACTTGACTTGAAAAATTTAAGTAGAAATTTAAAGTATAGGTCTTTCTCTTCATGCATTCGTGATTCTCAAAAAGAGACATATATAAGGTTAGCTAAACCAATTCAAAGAGAAAACACAAATTAGCCAATAACCTTGTTATTTAATATATGTACAATTTATACATGGGTCCCTTTCTTAAAAAAATATATATCCCCAAAATAAAAAGTAGAGAAAAATAAAATAAAGGAAAAAATGAATAGTCATTGGATACATATAATAGAAAAATATAGGAAATACTTATTAGAGAAGTCATTTGCATTTTATTCATCCCTAAAAAGTTATTTTCAAAACTTAATTTGATAAATTTAATTGATCTATAAAAATAATATATTATTTCTTTATAAAATCCATTTATTTGATTTCTCTAATGAGATTAATATTATGCACTATTTTTAGGCTTTGTCATCTTTATGCATATGCGAAACTATTAATTCATTTATATACAAAAGCACTATTCTTTTATACCTATGAATTAATATTTGAATCAATTGGATTATTGTATTCGATTCTATGCTTTGTGTGATTAGAGTCTAAGCGAATTCAAATTCTTCATACTATGATTGGATAAATTTAATATTGATATATTTTTTATTAAAATCAGAAAGTGATTTTCAAATAATTATTATAGTACATCCTAAATATTTCAAAAATTAAAATAACTTATTTTATATATTTTATTTATAACCTTAAATGAGATTAAATAGAATGAGAAATTTTAGATTTTTTATATCTTATCGTTTTCATTCATATTTTACACTATTTGTTGTTTATTTGAGTCAACTTTTTGCATTTTAAATTGTTGGATTATCTCTCTAGGCCCCTGCATTGAATTACAACTAATAGAGTGTTAAATTTTTATTTGTATTACTTGACTTGAATAAGTTAAGAAGAAATTTAAAGTATAGGTCTTTCTCTTAATACATTCATGACTTCTCAAAAAGAGACATATATGGGGTTACCTAGGCCAATTCAAAGGGAAAATATAAATTAACCAATCACCTTATTATTTAATATATGTACAATTTATACATGAGTCCTTTTCTTTCAAAAGTATATATCTCCAAAATAAAAAGTAGAGATATATAAAATAAAGAAGAAAAATGAATAGTACAAACTTTATACTATGACCCAATATCCTTCTTAGAATAGGATAAATATAAAAGAAAAATGTAGGAAATACTTACCGAAGAAGTCATTTTCATTTTATTCATCCCTAAAATGTTATTTTTAAAAATTAATTTGATAAATTTAATTGATATATAAAAATAATATATTATTTCTTTGTAAAATCTGTTTATATGATTTCTCTAATGAGATTAATATTATGCACTATTTTTAGGCTTTTTCATCTTTATGCATATGCGAAACTATTAATTCATTTATATACAAAAGCTCTATTCTTTTATACCTTTGAATTAATATTAGAATCAATAGAATTATTGTATTTGATTGTATGCTTTGTGAGATTCGACTCTAAGCGAATTCAAATTCATCATACTAATATTGGATAAATTTAATATTGAATTTTTTTTTATTAAAATCGGAAAATGATTGTCAAATAATTATTATAGTAAATTTAAATATTTCGAATATTAAAATAACGTATTTTATAGATTTTATTTATAACCTTAAACGAGTTTAAAAAGAATGAGAAATTTTAGATTTTTTATATCTTATATTTTTCATTTATATTTTACACTATTTTAATATTTTCTTTGTTGTTTATTTCTGTCAACTTTTTGCATTTTAAATTGTTTGATTATCTCTCTAGGCCCCTATATTGAATTACACCTCATAGAGTGTTAAATGTTTATTTTTATTACTTGACTTGAATAAGTTAAGTAGAAACTTAAAGTATAGGTATTACTCTTCCTCCATTCATGACTTCTCAAAAAGAGACATATATGAGGTTACCAAAACCAATTCAAAGAGAAAACACAAATTAACCAATCATCTTGTTATTAAATATATGTAAATTTATACATGGGTCCTTTTCTTAAAAAAATATTTATCTCCAAAATAAAAAGTAGAGATGAATAAAATAAAGAAAAAAATGAATAGTACAAACTTTATACTATGACCCAATATCCTTCTCAGAATTGGATAAATATAAAAGAAAAATATAGGAAATACTTACCGCAGAAGTCATTTTCATTTTATTCATCCCTAAAAGGTTATTTTTAAAAATTAATTTGATAAATTTAATTGATCTATAAAAATAATATTTTCTTTCTTTATAAAATCTTTTAATTTGATTCCTCTCGTGAGATTAATATTATGTACTATTTTTAGGTTTTTTCATCTTTATACATATGCGAAACTATTAATTGATTTATATACAAAAGCTCTATTCTTTAATACCTTTGAATTAATATTAGAATCAATAGAATTATTGTATTTGATTGTATGCTTTGTGAGATTCGACTCTAAGCGAATTCAAATTCATCATACTAATATTGGATAAATTTAATATTGATAAATTTTTTATTAAAATCGGAAAGTGATTTTCAAATAATTATTATAGTAAATCCTAAATATTTCGAATATTAAAATAACGTATTTTATAGATTTTATTTATAAACTTAAACGAGTTTAAAAAGAATGAGAAATTTTAGATTTTTTATATCTTATCTATTTCGTTCATATTTTACACTATTTTAATATTTTCTTTGTTGTTTATTTCTGTCAACTTTTTGCATTTTAAATTGTTTGATTATCTCTCTATAACCCTATATTGAATTACACCACATAGAGTGTTAAATGTTTATTTTTATTACTTGACTTGAATAAGTTAAGTAGAAACTTAAAGTATAGGTATTACTCTTCCTCCATTCATGACTTCTCAAAAAGAGACATTTATGAGGTTACCATAACCAATGCAAAGAGAAAACACAAATTAACCAATCATCTTATTCTTAAATATATGTAAATTTATACATGGGTCCTTTTCTTAAAAAAATATTTATCTCCAAAATAAAAAGTAGAGATGAATAAAATGAAGAAAAAAATGAATAGTACAAACTTTATACTATGACCCAATATCCTTCTCAGAATTGGATAAATATAATATAAAAATATAAGAAATACTTACCGCAGAAGTCATTTTCATTTTATTCATCCCTAAAAGGTTATTTTTAAAAATTAATTTGATAAATTTAATTGATCTAAAAAAATAATATTTTCTTTCTTTATAAAATCTTTTAATTTGATTCCTCTCGTGAGATTAATATTATGTACTATTTTTAGGCTTTGCCATCTTTATACATATGCGAAACTATTAATTCATTTATATACAAAAGCTCTATTCTTTTATACCTTTGAATTAATATTAGAATCAATAGGATTATTGTATTCAAGTGTAGGCTTTGTGAGATTAGACTCTAAGCGAATTCAAATTCATCATACTAATATTGGATAAATTAAATATTGATACATTTTTTATTAAAATCGGAAATTGATTTTCAAATAATTATTATCGTAAATCCTAAATATTTGAAATATTAAAATAACTTATTTATAGATTTTAATTATAACCTTATATGAGATTAAAAAGAATAAGAAATTTTAGATTTTTTATATCTTATATTTTTCATTCATATTTTCCATTATTTTAAAATTTTGTTTTTTGTTTAATTGTGTGCACTTTTTGCATTTTAAATTGTTAGATTATCTCTCTAGGCCCTTGCATTGAATTAAACCTAATAGAGTGTTAAATGTTTATTTTTATTACTTGACTTGAAAAATTTAAGTAGAAATTTAAAGTATAGGTCTTTCTCTTCATGCATTCATGACTTCTCAAAAGGAGACATATATGGGGTTACCTAAACCAATTCAAAGAGAAAACACAAATTAGCCAATAACCTTGTTATTTAATATATGTACAATTTATACATGGGTCCCTTTCTTAAAAAAATATATATCCCCAAAATAAAAAGTAGAGAAAAATAAAATAAAGGAAAAAATGAATAGTCATTGGATACATATAATAGAAAAATATAGGAAATACTTATTAGAGAAGTCATTTGCATTTTATTCATCCCTAAAAAGTTATTTTCAAAACTTAATTTGATAAATTTAATTGATCTATAAAAATAATATATTATTTCTTTATAAAATCCATTTATTTGATTTCTCTAATGAGATTAATATTATGCACTATTTTTAGGCTTTGTCATCTTTATGCATATGCGAAACTATTAATTCATTTATATACAAAAGCACTATTCTTTTATACCTATGAATTAATATTTGAATCAATTGGATTATTGTATTCGATTGTATGCTTTGTGTGATTAGAGTCTAAGCGAATTCAAATTCTTCATACTATGATTGGATAAATTTAATATTGATACATTTTTTATTAAAATCAGAAAGTGATTTTCAAATAATTATTATAGTACATCCTAAATATTTCAAATATTAAAATAACTTATTTTATATATTTTATTTATAACCTTAAATGAGATTAAATAGAATGAGAAATTTTAGATTTTTTATATCTTATCGTTTTCATTCATATTTTACACTATTTGTTGTTTATTTGAGTCAACTTTTTGCATTTTAAATTGTTGGATTATCTCTCTAGGCCCCTGCATTGAATTATAACTAATAGAGTGTTAAATTTTTATTTGTATTACTTGACTTGAATAAGTTAAGAAGAAATTTAAAGTATAGGTCTTTCTCTTAATACATTCATGACTTCTCAAAAAGAGACATATATGGGGTTACCTAGGCCAATTCAAAGGGAAAATATAAATTAACCAATCACCTTATTATTTAATATATGTACAATTTATACATGAGTCCTTTTCTTTCAAAAGTATATATCTACAAAATAAAAAGTAGAGATATATAAAATAAAGAAGAAAAATGAATAGTACAAACTTTATACTATGACCCAATATCCTTCTTAGAATAGGATAAATATAAAAGAAAAATGTAGGAAATACTTACCGAAGAAGTCATTTTCATTTTATTCATCCTAAAATGTTATTTTTAAAAATTAATTTGATAAATTTAATTGATATATAAAAATAATATATTATTTCTTTGTAAAATCTGTTTATATGATTTCTCTAATGAGATTAATATTGTGCACTATTTTTAGGCTTTTTCATCTTTATGCATATGCGAAACTATTAATTCATTTATATACAAAAGCTCTATTCTTTTATACCTTTGAATTAATATTAGAATCAATAGAATTATTGTATTTGATTGTATGCTTTGTAAGATTCGACTCTAAGCGAATTCAAATTCATCATACTAATATTGGATAAATTTAATATTGATAATTTTTTTATTAAAATCGGAAAATGATTGTCAAATAATTATTATAGTAAATTTAAATATTTCGAATATTAAAATAACGTATTTTATAGATTTTATTTATAACCTTAAACGAGTTTAAAAAGAATGAGAAATTTTAGATTTTTTATATCTTATATTTTTCATTTATATTTTACACTATTTTAATATTTTCTTTGTTGTTTATTTCTGTCAACTTTTGCATTTTAAATTGTTTGATTATCTCTCTAGGCCCCTATATTGAATTACACCTCATAGAGTGTTAAATGTTTATTTTTATTACTTGACTTGAATAAGTTAAGTAGAAACTTAAAGTATAGGTATTACTCTTCCTCCATTCATGACTTCTCAAAAAGAGACATATATGAGGTTACAAAAACCAATTCAAAGAGAAAACACAAATTAACCAATCATCTTGTTATTAAATATATGTAAATTTATACATGGGTCCTTTTCTTAAAAAAATATTTATCTCCAAAATAAAAAGTAGAGATGAATAAAATTAAGAAAAAAATGAATAGTACAAACTTTATACTATGACCCAATATCCTTCTCAGAATTAGATAAATATAAAAGAAAAATATAGGAAATACTTACCGCAGAAGTCATTTTCATTTTAGTCATCCCTAAAAGGTTATTTTTAAAAATGAATTTGATAAATTTAATTGATCTATAAAAATAATATTTTCTTTCTTTATAAAATCTTTTAATTTGATTCCTCTCGTGAGATTAATATTATGTACTATTTTTAGGTTTTTTCATCTTTATACATATGCGAAACTATTAATTGATTTATATACAAAAGCTCTATTCTTTAATACCTTTGAATTAATATTAGAATCAATAGAATTATTGTATTTGATTGTATGCTTTGTGAGATTCGACTCTAAGCGAATTCAAATTCATCATACTAATATTTGATAAATTTAATATTGATAAATTTTTTATTAAAATCGGAAAGTGATTTTCAAATAATTATTATAGTAAATCCTAAATATTTCGAATATTAAAATAACGTATTTTATATATTTTATTTATAACCTTAAACGAGTTTAAAAAGAATGAGAAATTTTAGATTTTTTATATCTTATCTATTTCGTTGATATTTTACATTATTTTAAAATTTTGTTTGTTGTTTATTTGTGTCCACTTTTTTCATTTTAAATTGTTAGATTATCTCTCTATAACCCTATATTGAATTACACCACATAGAGTGTTAAATGTTTATTTTTATTACTTGACTTGAATAAGTTAAGTAGAAACTTAAAGTATAGGTATTACTCTTCCTCCATTCATGACTTCTCAAAAAGAGACATTTATGAGGTTACCATAACCAATTCAAAGAGAAAACACAAATTAACCAATCATCTTATTATTAAATATATGTAAATTTATAAATGGGTCCTTTTCTTAAAAAAATATTTATCTCCAAAATAAAAAGTAGAGATGAATAAAATGAAGAAAAAAATGAATAGTACAAACTTTATACTATGACCCAATATCCTTCTCAGAATTGGATAAATATAATATAAAAATATAAGAAATACTTACCGCAGAAGTCATTTTCATTTTATTCATCCCTAAAAGGTTATTTTTAAAAATTAATTTGATAAATTTAATTGATCTATAAAAATAATATTTTCTTTCTTTATAAAATCTTTTAATTTGATTCCTCTCGTGAGATTAATATTATGTACTATTTTTAGGCTTTGCCATCTTTATACATATGCGAAACTATTAATTCATTTATATACAAAAGCTCTATTCTTTTATACCTTTGAATTAATATTAGAATCAATAGGATTATTGTATTCAAGTGTAGGCTTTGTGAGATTAGACTCTAAGCGAATTCAAATTCATCATACTAATATTGGATAAATTAAATATTGATACATTTTTTATTAAAATCGGAAATTGATTTTCAAATAATTATTATCGTAAATCCTAAATATTTGAAATATTAAAATAACTTATTTATAGATTTTAATTATAACCTTAAATGAGATTAAAAAGAATTAGAAATTTTAGATTTTTTATATCTTATATTTTTCATTCATATTTTACATTATTTTAAAATTTTGTTTTTTGTTTAATTGTGTGCACTTTTTGCATTTTAAATTGTTAGATTATCTCTCTAGGCCCTTGCATTGAATTAAACCTAATAGAGTGTTAAATGTTTATTTTTATTACTTGACTTGAAAAATTTAAGTAGAAATTTAAAGTATAGGTCTTTCTCTTCATGCATTCGTGATTCTCAAAAAGAGACATATATAAGGTTAGCTTAACCAATTCAAAGAGAAAACACAAATTAGCCAATAACCTTGTTATTTAATATATGTACAATTTATACATGGGTCCCTTTCTTAAAAAAATATATATCCCCAAAATAAAAAGTAGAGAAAAATAAAATAAAGGAAAAAATGAATAGTCATTGGATACATATAATAGAAAAATATAGGAAATACTTATTAGAGAAGTCATTTGCATTTTATTCATCCCTAAAAAGTTATTTTCAAAACTTAATTTGATAAATTTAATTGATCTATAAAAATAATATATTATTTCTTTATAAAATCCATTTATTTGATTTCTCTAATGAGATTAATATTATGCACTATTTTTAGGCTTTGTCATCTTTATGCATATGCGAAACTATTAATTCATTTATATACAAAAGCACTATTCTTTTATACCTATGAATTAATATTTGAATCAATTGGATTATTGTATTCGATTGTATGCTTTGTGTGATTAGAGTCTAAGCGAATTCAAATTCTTCATACTATGATTGGATAAATTTAATATTGATACATTTTTTATTAAAATCAGAAAGTGATTTTCAAATAATTATTATAGTACATCCTAAATATTTCAAATATTAAAATAACTTATTTTATATATTTTATTTATAACCTTAAATGAGATTAAATAGAATGAGAAATTTTAGATTTTTTATATCTTATCGTTTTCATTCATATTTTACACTATTTGTTGTTTATTTGAGTCAACTTTTTGCATTTTAAATTGTTGGATTATCTCTCTAGGCCCCTGCATTGAATTATAACTAATAGAGTGTTAAATTTTTATTTGTATTACTTGACTTGAATAAGTTAAGAAGAAATTTAAAGTATAGGTCTTTCTCTTAATACATTCATGACTTCTCAAAAAGAGACATATATGGGGTTACCTAGGCCAATTCAAAGGGAAAATATAAATTAACCAATCACCTTATTATTTAATATATGTACAATTTATACATGAGTCCTTTTCTTTCAAAAGTATATATCTACAAAATAAAAAGTAGAGATATATAAAATAAAGAAGAAAAATGAATAGTACAAACTTTATACTATGACCCAATATCCTTCTTAGAATAGGATAAATATAAAAGAAAAATGTAGGAAATACTTACCGAAGAAGTCATTTTCATTTTATTCATCCTAAAATGTTATTTTTAAAAATTAATTTGATAAATTTAATTGATATATAAAAATAATATATTATTTCTTTGTAAAATCTGTTTATATGATTTCTCTAATGAGATTAATATTGTGCACTATTTTTAGGCTTTTTCATCTTTATGCATATGCGAAACTATTAATTCATTTATATACAAAAGCTCTATTCTTTTATACCTTTGAATTAATATTAGAATCAATAGAATTATTGTATTTGATTGTATGCTTTGTGAGATTCGACTCTAAGCGAATTCAAATTCATCATACTAATATTGGATAAATTTAATATTCATAATTTTTTTATTAAAATCGGAAAATGATTGTCAAATAATTATTATAGTAAATTTAAATATTTCGAATATTAAAATAACGTATTTTATAGATTTCATTTATAACCTTAAACGAGTTTAAAAAGAATGAGAAATTTTAGATTTTTTATATCTTATATTTTTCATTTATATTTTACACTATTTTAATATTTTCTTTGTTGTTTATTTCTGTCAACTTTTTGCATTTTAAATTGTTTGATTATCTCTCTAGGCCCCTATATTGAATTACACCTCATAGAGTGTTAAATGTTTATTTTTATTACTTGACTTGAATAAGTTAAGTAGAAACTTAAAGTATAGGTATTACTCTTCCTCCATTCATGACTTCTCAAAAAGAGACATATATGAGGTTACCAAAACCAATTCAAAGAGAAAACACAAATTAACCAATCATCTTGTTATTAAATATATGTAAATTTATACATGGGTCCTTTTCTTAAAAAAATATTTATCTCCAAAATAAAAAGTAGAGATGAATAAAATAAAGAAAAAAATGAATAGTACAAACTTTATACTATGACCCAATATCCTTCTCAGAATTGGATAAATATAAAAGAAAAATATAGGATATACTTACCGCAGAAGTCATTTTCATTTTATTCATCCCTAAAAGGTTATTTTTAAAAATTAATTTGATAAATTTAATTGATCTATAAAAATAATATTTTATTTCTTTATAAAATCTTTTAATTTGATTCCTCTCGTGAGATTAATATTATGTACTATTTTTAGGCTTTGCCATCTTTATACATATGCGAAACTATTAATTCATTTATATACAAAAGCTCTATACTTTTATACCTTTGAATTAATATTAGAATCAATAGGATTATTGTATTCAAGTGTAGGCTTTGTGAGATTAGACTCTAAGCGAATTCAAATTCATCATACTAATATTGGATAAATTAAATATTGATACATTTTTTATTACAATCGGAAATTGATTTTCAAATAATTATTATCGTAAATCCTAAATATTTGAAATATTAAAATAACTTATTTATAGATTTTAATTATAACCTTAAATGAGATTAAAAAGAATTAGAAATTTTAGATTTTTTATATCTTATATTTTTCATTCATATTTTACATTATTTTAAAATTTTGTTTTTTGTTTAATTGTGTGCACTTTTTGCATTTTAAATTGTTAGATTATCTCTCTAGGCCCTTGCATTGAATTAAACCTAATAGAGTGTTAAATGTTTATTTTTATTACTTGACTTGAAAAATTTAAGTAGAAATTTAAAGTATAGGTCTTTCTCTTCATGCATTCGTGATTCTCAAAAAGAGACATATATAAGGTTAGCTTAACCAATTCAAAGAGAAAACACAAATTAGCCAATAACCTTATTATTTAATATATGTACAATTTATACATGGGTCCCTTTCTTAAAAAAATATATATCCCCAAAATAAAAAGTAGAGAAAAATAAAATAAAGGAAAAAATGAATAGTCATTGGATACATATAATAGAAAAATATAGGAAATACTTATTAGAGAAGTCATTTGCATTTTATTCATCCCTAAAAAGTTATTTTCAAAACTTAATTTGATAAATTTAATTGATCTATAAAAATAATATATTATTTCTTTATAAAATCCATTTATTTGATTTCTCTAATGAGATTAATATTATGCACTATTTTTAGGCTTTGTCATCTTTATGCATATGCGAAACTATTAATTCATTTATATACAAAAGCACTATTCTTTTATACCTATGAATTAATATTTGAATCAATTGGATTATTGTATTCGATTGTATGCTTTGTGTGATTAGAGTCTAAGCGAATTCAAATTCTTCATACTATGATTGGATAAATTTAATATTGATACATTTTTTATTAAAATCAGAAAGTGATTTTCAAATAATTATTATAGTACATCCTAAATATTTCAAATATTAAAATAACTTATTTTATATATTTTATTTATAACCTTAAATGAGATTAAATAGAATGAGAAATTTTAGATTTTTTATATCTTATCGTTTTCATTCATATTTTACACTATTTGTTGTTTATTTGAGTCAACTTTTTGCATTTTAAATTGTTGGATTATCTCTCTAGGCCCCTGCATTGAATTATAACTAATAGAGTGTTAAATTTTTATTTGTATTACTTGACTTGAATAAGTTAAGAAGAAATTTAAAGTATAGGTCTTTCTCTTAATACATTCATGACTTCTCAAAAAGAGACATATATGGGGTTACCTAGGCCAATTCAAAGGGAAAATATAAATTAACCAATCACCTTATTATTTAATATATGTACAATTTATACATGAGTCCTTTTCTTTCAAAAGTATATATCTACAAAATAAAAAGTAGAGATATATAAAATAAAGAAGAAAAATGAATAGTACAAACTTTATACTATGACCCAATATCCTTCTTAGAATAGGATAAATATAAAAGAAAAATGTAGGAAATACTTACCGAAGAAGTCATTTTCATTTTATTCATCCTAAAATGTTATTTTTAAAAATTAATTTGATAAATTTAATTGATATATAAAAATAATATATTATTTCTTTGTAAAATCTGTTTATATGATTTCTCTAATGAGATTAATATTGTGCACTATTTTTAGGCTTTTTCATCTTTATGCATATGCGAAACTATTAATTCATTTATATACAAAAGCTCTATTCTTTTATACCTTTGAATTAATATTAGAATCAATAGAATTATTGTATTTGATTGTATGCTTTGTGAGATTCGACTCTAAGCGAATTCAAATTCATCATACTAATATTGGATAAATTTAATATTCATAATTTTTTTATTAAAATCGGAAAATGATTGTCAAATAATTATTATAGTAAATTTAAATATTTCGAATATTAAAATAACGTATTTTATAGATTTCATTTATAACCTTAAACGAGTTTAAAAAGAATGAGAAATTTTAGATTTTTTATATCTTATATTTTTCATTTATATTTTACACTATTTTAATATTTTCTTTGTTGTTTATTTCTGTCAACTTTTTGCATTTTAAATTGTTTGATTATCTCTCTAGGCCCCTATATTGAATTACACCTCATAGAGTGTTAAATGTTTATTTTTATTACTTGACTTGAATAAGTTAAGTAGAAACTTAAAGTATAGGTATTACTCTTCCTCCATTCATGACTTCTCAAAAAGAGACATATATGAGGTTACCAAAACCAATTCAAAGAGAAAACACAAATTAACCAATCATCTTGTTATTAAATATATGTAAATTTATACATGGGTCCTTTTCTTAAAAAAATATTTATCTCCAAAATAAAAAGTAGAGATGAATAAAATAAAGAAAAAAATGAATAGTACAAACTTTATACTATGACCCAATATCCTTCTCAGAATTGGATAAATATAAAAGAAAAATATAGGATATACTTACCGCAGAAGTCATTTTCATTTTATTCATCCCTAAAAGGTTATTTTTAAAAATTAATTTGATAAATTTAATTGATCTATAAAAATAATATTTTATTTCTTTATAAAATCTTTTAATTTGATTCCTCTCGTGAGATTAATATTATGTACTATTTTTAGGCTTTGCCATCTTTATACATATGCGAAACTATTAAT
This sequence comes from Hippophae tibetana, assembly GCA_037013495.1. Classification (NCBI taxonomy): domain Eukaryota; kingdom Viridiplantae; phylum Streptophyta; class Magnoliopsida; order Rosales; family Elaeagnaceae; genus Hippophae; species Hippophae tibetana. The sequence goes on from CM072811.1 coordinate 401,741, forward strand.
TCATTTATATACAAAAGCTCTATTCTTTTATACCTTTGAATTAATATTAGAATCAATAGGATTATTGTATTCAAGTGTAGGCTTTGTGAGATTAGACTCTAAGCGAATTCAAATTCATCATACTAATATTGGATAAATTAAATATTGATACATTTTTTATTACAATCGGAAATTGATTTTCAAATAATTATTATCGTAAATCCTAAATATTTGAAATATTAAAATAACTTATTTATAGATTTTAATTATAACCTTAAATGAGATTAAAAAGAATTAGAAATTTTAGATTTTTTATATCTTATATTTTTCATTCATATTTTACATTATTTTAAAATTTTGTTTTTTGTTTAATTGTGTGCACTTTTTGCATTTTAAATTGTTAGATTATCTCTCTAGGCCCTTGCATTGAATTAAACCTAATAGAGTGTTAAATGTTTATTTTTATTACTTGACTTGAAAAATTTAAGTAGAAATTTAAAGTATAGGTCTTTCTCTTCATGCATTCGTGATTCTCAAAAAGAGACATATATAAGGTTAGCTTAACCAATTCAAAGAGAAAACACAAATTAGCCAATCACCTTATTATTTAATATATGTACAATTAATACATGTGGCCTTTTCTTAAAAAAATATATATCTCCAAAATAAAAAGTACATATAAATAAAATAAAGAAAAAAATGAATAGTACAAACTTTATACTATGTCCCAATACCCTTCTTAGAATTGGATAAATATAAAAGAAAAATATAGGAAATACTTACCGGAGAAGTCATTTGCATTTTATTCATCCCTAAAAAGTAATTTTCAAAAATTAATTTGATAAATTTAATTGATCTATAAAAATAATTTATTATTTCTTTATAAAATCCATTTATTTGATTTCTCTAATGAGATTAATATTATGCACTATTTTTAGACTTTGTCATCTTTATGCATATGCGAAACTATTAAATTATTTATATATAAAGCACTATTCTTTTATACTTATGAATTAATATTTGAATCAATTGGATTATTGTATTCGATTGTATGCTTTGTGTGATTAGAGTCTAAGCGAATTCAAATTCTTCATACTATGATTGGATAAATTTAATATTGATAATTTTTTTATTAAAATCGGAAAGTGATTTTCAAATAATTATTATAGTAAATCCTAAATATTTTGAATATTAAAATAACGTATTTTTTAGATTTTATTTATAACATTAAACGAGTTTAAAAAGAATGAGAAATTTTAGATTTTTTATATCTTATCTATTTCGTTCATATTTTACATTATTTTAAAATTTTGTTTGTTGTTTATTTGTGTCCACTTTTTGCATTTTAAATTGTTAGATAATCTCTCTAGGCACCTACATTGAATTACACCTAATGGAGTGTTAAATGTTTATTTTTATTACTTCACGTGAATAAGTTAAGTAGAAATTTAAAGTAAAGGACTTTCTCTTCATGCATTTATGACTTCACAAAAAGAGACATATATGAGGTTACCTAAACCAATTCAAAGAGAAAACACAAATTAGCAAATAACCTTATTATTTAATATATGTACAATTTAGACATGGGTCTCTTTCTTAAAAAAATATATATCCCCAAAATAAAAAGTAGAGTTAATAAAATAAACAAAAAAATAAATAGTACAAACTTTATACTATGACCCAATATCCTTCTCAGAATTGGATAAATATAATATAAAAATATAGGAAATACTTACCGAAGAAGTCATTTTCATTTTATTCATCCCTAAAAGGTTATTTTTAAAAATTAATTTGATAAATTTAATTGATCTATAAAAATAATATTTTATTTCTTTATAAAATCTTTTAATTTGATTCCTCTCGTGAGATTAATATTATGTACTATTTTTAGGTTTTTTCATCTTTTTACATATGCGAAACTATTAATTGATTTATATACAAAAGCTCTATTCTTTAATACCTTTGAATTAATATTAGAATCAATAGAATTATTGTATTTGATTGTATGCTTTGTGAGATTCGACTCTAAGCGAATTCAAATTCATCATACTAATATTGGATAAATTTAATATTGATAAATTTTTTATTAAAATCGGAAAGTGATTTTCAAATAATTATTATAGTAAATCCTAAATATTTTGAATATTAAAATAACGTATTTTATAGATTTTATTTATAACATTAAACGAGTTTAAAAAGAATGAGAAATTTTAGATTTTTTATATCTTATCTATTTCGTTCATATTTTACATTATTTTAAAATTTTGTTTGTTGTTTATTTGTGTCCACTTTTTGCATTTTAAATTGTTAGATTATCTGTCTAGGCACCTACATTGAATTACACCTAATGGAGTGTTAAATGTTTATTTTTATTACTTGACTTGAATAAGTTAAGTAGAAATTTAAAGTAAAGGACTTTCTCTTCATGCATTTATGACTTCACAAAAAGAGACATATATGAGGTTACCTAAACCAATTCAAAGAGAAAACACAAATTAGCAAATAACCTTATTATTTAATATATGTACAATTTAGACATGGGTCTCTTTCCTAAAAAAATATATATCCCCAAAATAAAAAGTAGAGATAAATAAAATAATCAAAAAAATAAATAGTACAAACTTTATACTATGACCCAATATCCTTCTCAGAATTGGATAAATATAATATAAAAATATAGGAAATACTTACCAAAGAAGTCATTTTCATTTTATTCATCCCTAAAAGGTTATTTTTAAAAATTAATTTGATAAATTTAATTGATCTATAAGAATAATATATTATTTCTTTATAAAATCTTTTAATTTGATTCCTCTCGTGAGATTAATATTATGTACTAATTTTAGGTTTTTTCATCTTTATACATATGCGAAACTATTAATTGATTTATATACAAAAGCTCTTTTCTTTAATACCTTTGAATTAATATTAGAATCAATAGAATTATTGTATTTGATTGTATGCTTTGTGAGATTCGACTCTAAGCGAATTCCAATTCATCATACTAATATTGGATAAATTTAATATTGATAAATTTTTTATTAAAATCGGAAAGTGATTTTCAAATAATTATTATAGTAAATCCTAAATATTTTGAATATTAAAATAACGTATTTTATAGATTTTATTTATAACATTAAACGAGTTTAAAAAGAATGAGAAATTTTAGATTTTTTATATCTTATCTATTTCGTTCATATTTTACATTATTTTAAAATTTTGTTTGTTGTTTATTTGTGTCCACATTTTGCATTTTAAATTGTTAGATTATCTCTCTAGGCACCTACATTGAATTACACCAAATGGAGTGTTAAATGTTTATTTTTATTACTTGACTTGAATAAGTTAAGTAGAAATTTAAAGTAAAGGACTTTCTCTTCATGCATTTTTGACTTCACAAAAAGAGACATATATGAGGTTACCTAAACCAATTCAAAGAGAAAAAACAAATTAGCAAATAAGCTTATTACTTAATATATGTACAATTTAGACATGGGTCTCTTTCTTAAAAAAATATATATCCCCAAAATAAAAAGTAGAGATAAATAAAATAAAGGAAAAAATGAATAGTACCAACTTTATACTATGACCCAATATCCTTCTCAGAATTGGATAAATATAATAGAAAAATATAGGAAATACTTATCAGAGAAGTAATTTGCATTTTATTCATCCCTAAAAGGTTATTTTTTAAAATTAATTTGATAAATTTAATTGATCTATAAGAATAATATTTTATTTCTTTATAAAATCTTTTAATTTGATTCCTCTCGTGAGATTAATATTATGCACTATTTTTAGGTTTTTTCATCTTTATACATATGCGAAACTATTAATTGATTTATATACAAAAGCTCTATTCTTTAATACCTTTGAATTAATATTAGAATCAATAGAATTATTGTATTTGATTGTATGCTTTGTGAGATTCGACTCTAAGCGAATTCAAATTCATCATACTAATATTGGATAAATTTAATATTGATAAATTTTTTATTAAAATCGGAAAGTGATTTTCAAATAATTATTATAGTAAATCCTAAATATTTTGAATATTAAAATAACGTATTTTATAGATTTTATTTATAACATTAAACGAGTTTAAAAAGAATGAGAAATTTTAGATTTTTTATATCTTATCTATTTCGTTCATATTTTACATTATTTTAAAATTTTGTTTGTTGTTTATTTGTGTCCACATTTTGCATTTTAAATTGTTAGATTATCTCTCTAGGCACCTACATTGAATTACACCAAATGGAGTGTTAAATGTTTATTTTTATTACTTGACTTGAATAAGTTAAGTAGAAATTTAAAGTAAAGGACTTTCTCTTCATGCATTTATGACTTCACAAAAAGAGACATATATGAGGTTACCTAAACCAATTCAAAGAGAAAACACAAATTAGCAAATAACCTTATTATTTAATATATGTACAATTTAGACATGGGTCTCTTTCTTAAAAAAATATATATCCCCAAAATAAAAAGTAGAGATAAATAAAATAAACAAAAAAATAAATAGTACAAACTTTATACTATGACCCAATATCCTTCTCAGAATTGGATAAATATAATATAAAAATATAGGAAATACTTACCAAAGAAGTCATTTTCATTTTATTCATCCCTAAAAGGTTATTTTTAAAAATTAATTTGATAAATTTAATTGATCTATAAGAATAATATATTATTTCTTTATAAAATCTTTTAATTTGATTCCTCTCGTGAGATTAATATTATGTACTAATTTTAGGTTTTTTCATCTTTATACATATGCGAAACTATTAATTGATTTATATACAAAAGCTCTTTTCTTTAATACCTTTGAATTAATATTAGAATCAATAGAATTATTGTATTTGATTGTATGCTTTGTGAGATTCGACTCTAAGCGAATTCAAATTCATCATACTAATATTGGATAAATTTAATATTGATAAATTTTTTATTAAAATCGGAAAGTGATTTTCAAATAATTATTATAGTAAATCCTAAATATTTTGAATATTAAAATAACGTATTTTATAGATTTTATTTATAACATTAAACGAGTTTAAAAAGAATGAGAAATTTTAGATTTTTTATATCTTATCTATTTCGTTCATATTTTACATTATTTTAAAATTTTGTTTGTTGTTTATTTGTGTCCACATTTTGCATTTTAAATTGTTAGATTATCTCTCTAGGCACCTACATTGAATTACACCAAATGGAGTGTTAAATGTTTATTTTTATTACTTGACTTGAATAAGTTAAGTAGAAATTTAAAGTAAAGGACTTTCTCTTCATGCATTTTTGACTTCACAAAAAGAGACATATATGAGGTTACCTAAACCAATTCAAAGAGAAAAAACAAATTAGCAAATAAGCTTATTACTTAATATATGTACAATTTAGACATGGGTCTCTTTCTTAAAAAAATATATATCCCCAAAATAAAAAGTAGAGATAAATAAAATAAAGGAAAAAATGAATAGTACCAACTTTATACTATGACCCAATATCCTTCTTAGAATTGGATAAATATAATAGAAAAATATAGGAAATACTTATCAGAGAAGTAATTTGCATTTTATTCATCCCTAAAAGGTTATTTTTAAAAATTAATTTGATAAATTTAATTGATCTATAAGAATAATATTTTATTTCTTTATAAAATCTTTTAATTTGATTCCTCTCGTGAGATTAATATTATGCACTATTTTTAGGTTTTTTCATCTTTATACATATGCGAAACTATTAATTGATTTATATACAAAAGCTCTATTCTTTAATACCTTTGAATTAATATTAGAATCAATAGAATTCTTGTATTTGATTGTATGCTTTGTGAGATTCGACTCTAAGCGAATTCAAATTCATCATACTAATATTGGATAAATTTAATATTGATAAATTTTTTATTAAAATCGGAAAGTGATTTTCAAATAATTATTATAGTAAATCCTAAATATTTTGAATATTAAAATAACGTATTTTATAGATTTTATTTATAACATTAAACGAGTTTAAAAAGAATGAGAAATTTTAGATTTTTTATATCTTATCTATTTCGTTCATATTTTACATTATTTTAAAATTTTGTTTGTTGTTTATTTTTGTCCACTTTTTGCATTTTAAATTGTTAGATTATCTCTCTAGGCACCTACATTGAATTACACCTAATGGAGTGTTAAATGTTTATTTGTATTACTTGACTTGAATAAGTTAAGTAGAAATTTAAAGTAAAGGACTTTCTCTTCATGCATTTATGACTTCACAAAAAGAGACATATATGAGGTTACCTAAACCAATTCAAAGAGAAAACACAAATTAGCCAATAACCTTATTATTTAATATATGTACAATTTATACATGGGTCTCTTTCTTAAAAAAATATATATCCCCAAAATAAAAAGTAGAGTTAATAAAATAAACAAAAAAATAAATAGTACAAACTTTATACTATGACCCAATATCCTTCTCAGAATTGGATAAATATAATATAAAAATATAGGAAATACTTACCGAAGAAGTCATTTTCATTTTATTCATCCCTAAAAGGTTATTTTTAAAAATTAATTTGATAAATTTAATTGATCTATAAAAATAATATTTTATTTCTTTATAAAATCTTTTAATTTGATTCCTCTCGTGAGATTAATATTATGTACTATTTTTAGGTTTTTTCATCTTTATACATATGCGAAACTATTAATTGATTTATATACAAAAGCTCTATTCTTTAATACCTTTGAATTCATATTAGAATCAATAGAATTATTGTATTTGATTGTATGCTTTGTGAGATTCGACTCTAAGCGAATTCAAATTCATCATACTAATATTGGATAAATTTAATATTGATAAATTTTTTATTAAAATCAGAAAGTGATTTTCAAATAATTATTATAGTAAATCCTAAATATTTTGAATATTAAAATAACGTATTTTATAGATTTATTTATAACATTAAACGAGTTTAAAAAGAATGAGAAATTTTAGATTTTTTATATCTTATCTATTTCGTTCATATTTTACATTATTTTAAAATTTTGTTTGTTGTTTATTTGTGTCCACTTTTTGCATTTTAAATTGTTAGATTATCTCTCTAGGCACCTACATTGAATTACACCTAATGGAGTGTTAAATGTTTATTTGTATAACTTGACTTGAATAAGTTAAGTAGAAATTTAAAGTAAAGGACTTTCTCTTCATGCATTTATGACTTCACAAAAAGAGACATATATGAGGTTACCTAAACCAATTCAAAGAGGAAACCCAAATTAGCCAATAACCTTATTATTTAATATATGTACAATTTATACATGGGTCTCTTTCTTAAAAAAATATATATCCCCAAAATAAAAAGTAGAGTTAATAAAATAAACAAAAAAATAAATAGTACAAACTTGATACTATGACCCAATATCCTTCTCAGAATTGGATAAATATAATATAAAAATATAGGAAATACTTACTGAAGAACTCATTTTCATTTTATTCATCCCTAAAAGGTTATTTTTAAAAATTAATTTGATAAATTTAATTGATCTATAAAAATAATATTTTATTTCTTTATAAAATCTTTTAATTTGATTCCTCTCGTGAGATTAATATTATGTACTATTTTTAGGTTTTTTCATCTTTATACATATGCGAAACTATTAATTGATTTATATACAAAAGCTCTTTTCTTTTATACCTTTGAATTAATATTAGAATCAATAGAATTATTGTATTTGATTGTATGCTTTGTGAGATTCGACTCTAAGCGAATTCCAATTCATCATACTAATATTGGATAAATTTAATATTGATAAATTATTTATTAAAATCGGAAAGTGATTTTCAAATAATTATTATAGTAAATCCTAAATATTTTGAATATTAAAATAACGTATTTTATAGATTTTATTTATAACATTAAACGAGTTTAAAAAGAATGAGAAATTTTAGATTTTTTATATCTTATCTATTTCGTTCATATTTTACATTATTTTAAAATTTTGTTTGTTGTTTATTTGTGTCCACTTTTTGCATTTTAAATTGTTAGATTATCTCTCTAGGCACCTACATTGAATTACACCAAATGGAGTGTTAAATGTTTATTTTTATTACTTGACTTGAATAAGTTAAGTAGAAATTTAAAGTAAAGGACTTTCTCTTCATGCATTTATGACTTCACAAAAAGAGACATATATGAGGTTACCTAAACCAATTCAAAGAGAAAACACAAATTAGCCAATAACCTTATTATTTAATATATGTACAATTTATACATGGGTCTCTTTCTTAAAAAAATATATATCCCCAAAATAAAAAGTAGAGTTAATAAAATAAACAAAAAAATAAATAGTACAAACTTTATACTATGACCCAATATCCTTCTCAGAATTGGATAAATATAATATAAAAATATAGGAAATACTTACCGAAGAAGTCATTTTCATTTTATTCATCCCTAAAAGGTTATTTTTAAAAATTAATTTGATAAATTTAATTGATCTATAAAAATAATATTTTATTTCTTTATAAAATCTTTTAATTTGATTCCTCTCGTGAGATTAATATTATGTACTATTTTTAGGTTTTTTCATCTTTATACATATGCGAAACTATTAATTGATTTATATACAAAAGCTCTATTCTTTAATACCTTTGAATTAATATTAGAATCAATAGAATTATTGTATTTGATTGTATGCTTTGTGAGATTCGACTCTAAGCGAATTCAAATTCATCATACTAATATTGGATAAATTTAATATTGATAAATTTTTTATTAAAATCGGAAAGTGATTTTCAAATAATTATTATAGTAAATCCTAAATATTTTGAATATTAAAATAACGTATTTTATAGATTTTATTTATAACATTAAACGAGTTTAAAAAGAATGAGAAATTTTAGATTTTTTATATCTTATCTATTTCGTTCATATTTTACATTATTTTAAAATTTTGTTTGTTGTTTATTTGTGTCCACTTTTTGCATTTTAAATTGTTAGATTATCTATCTAGGCACCTACATGGAATTACACCTAATGGAGTGTTAAATGTTTATTTGTATTACTTGACTTGAATAAGTTAATTAGAAATTTAAAGTAAAGGACTTTCTCTTCATGCATTTATGACTTCACAAAAAGAGACATATATGAGGTTACCTAAACCAATTCAAAGAGAAAACACAAATTAGCCAATAACCTTATTATTTAATATATGTACAATTTATACATGGGTCTCTTTCTTAAAAAAATATATATCCCCAAAATAAAAAGTAGAGTTAATAAAATAAACAAAAAAATAAATAGTACAAACTTTATACTATGACCCAATATCCTTCTCAGAATTGGATAAATATAATATAAAAATATAGGAAATACTTACTGAAGAAGTCATTTTCATTTTATTCATCCCTAAAAGGTTATTTTTAAAAATTAATTTGATAAATTTAATTGATCTATAAGAATAATATTTTATTTCTTTATAAAATCTTTTAATTTGATTCCTCTCGTGAGATTAATATTATGCACTATTTTTAGGTTTTTTCATCTTTATACATATGCGAAACTATTAATTGATTTATATACAAAAGCTCTATTTTTTAATACCTTTGAATTAATATTAGAATCAATAGAATTATTGTATTTGATTGTATGCTTTGTGAGATTCGACTCTAAGAGAATTCAAATTCATCATACTAATATTGGATAAATTTAATATTGATAAATTTTTTATTAAAATCGGAAAGTGATTTTCAAATAATTATTATAGTAAATCCTAAATATTTTGAATATTAAAATAACGTATTTTATAGATTTTATTTATAACATTAAACGAGTTTAAAAAGAATGAGAAATTTTAGATTTTTTATATCTTATCTATTTCGTTCATATTTTACATTATTTTAAAATTTTGTTTGTTGTTTATTTGTGTCCACTTTTTGCATTTTAAATTGTTAGATTATCTCTCTAGGCACCTACATTGAATTACACCTAATGGAGTGTTAAATGTTTATTTGTATTACTTGACTTGAATAAGTTAAGTAGAAATTTAAAGTAAAGGACTTTCTCTTCATGCATTTATGACTTCACAAAAAGAGACATATATGAGGTTACCTAAACCAATTCAAAGAGAAAACACAAATTAGCCAATAACCTTATTATTTAATATATGTACAATTTATACATGGGTCCCTTTCTTAAAAAAATATATATCCCCAAAATAAAAAGTAGAGAAAAGTAAAATAAAGGAAAAAATTCATAGTACCAACTTTATACTATGACCCAATATCCTTCTCAGAATTGGATAAATATAATAGAAAAATATACGAAATACTTATCACAGAAGTAATTTGCATTTTATTCATCCCTAAAAAGTTATTTTCAAAAATTAATTTAATAAATTTAATTGATCTCTAAAATTAATTTATTATTTCTTTATAAAATCCATTTATTTGATTTCTCTAATAAGATTAATATTATGCACTATTTTTAGGTTTGTCATCTTTATGCATATGCGAAACTATTAATTTATTTATATACAAAAGCTCTATTATTTTATACTTTTGAATTAATATTAGAATCAATAGAATTATTGTATTTGATTGTATGCTTTGTGAGATTCGACTCTAAGCGAATTCAAATTCTTTATACTAATATTGGATAAATTTAATATTTATAAATTTTTTATTAAAATCAGAAAGTGATTTTCAAATAATTATTATAGTAAATTTAAATATTTCAAATATTAAAATAACTTATTTTATATATTTTATTTATAACCTTAAACGAGTTTAAAAAGAATGAGAAATTTTAGATTTTTTATATCTTATCTTTTTCATTCATATTTTACATTATTTTAAAATTTTGTTTGTTGTTTATTTGTGTCCACTTTTTTCATATCAAATTGTTAGATTATCTCTCTATGCCCCTATATTGAATTACACCACATAGAGTGTTAAATGTTTATTTTTATTACTTGACTTGAATAAGTTAAGTAGAAACTTAAAGTATAGGTCTTACTCTTCCTCCATTCATGACTTCTCAAAAAGAGACATATATGAGGTTACCAAAACCAATTCAAAGAGAAAACACAAATTAACCAATCATCTTATTATTAAATATATGTAAATTTATACGTGGGTCCTTTTCTTAAAAAAAAATATATCTCCAAAATAAAAAGTAGAGATGAATAAAATGAATAAAAAAATGAATAGTACAAACTTTATACTATGACCCAATATCCTTCTCATAATTGGATAAATATAAAAGAAAAATATAAGAAATACTTACCGCAGAAGTCATTTTCATTTTATTCATCCCTAAAAGGTTATTTTTAAAAATTAATTTGATAAATTTAATTGAGCTATAAAAATAATATATTATTTCTTTATATAATCCTTTAATTTGATTCCTCTCGTGAGATTAATATTATGTACTATTGTTAGGTTTTTTCATCTTTATACATATGCGAAACTATTAATTGATTTATATGCAAAAGCTCTATTCTTTAATACCTTTGAATTAATATTAGAATCAATAGAATTATTGTATTTGATTGTATGCTTTGGGAGATTCCACTCTAAGCGAATTCAAATTCATCATACTAATATTGGATAAATTTAATATTGATAAAGTTTTTATTAAAATCGGAATGTGATTTTCAAATCATTATTATAGTAAATCCTAAATATTTCGAATATTAAAATAACGTATTTTATAGATTTTATTTATAACATTAAACGAGTTTAAAAAGAATGAGAAATTTTAGATTTTTTATATCTTATCTATTTCGTTCATATTTTACATTATTTTAAAATTTTGTTTGTTGTTTATTTGTGTCCACTTTTTGCATTTTAAATTGTTTGATTATCTCTCTAGGCACCTACATTGAATTACACCTAATGGAGTGTTAAATGTGTATTTGTATTACTTGACTTGTATAAATTAAGTATAAATTTAAAATATAGGTCATTCTCTTCATGCATTTATGACTTCACAAAAAGAGACATATATGGTGTCACCTAGACCAATACAAAGAGAAAACACAAATTAAACAATCACCTTATTATTTAATATATATACAATTTATACATGAGTCCTTTTCTTTCAAAAATATATATCTCCAAAATAAAAAGAAGAGATATATAAAATAAAGAATAAAAATCAATAGTACAAACTTTATACTATGACCCAATATCCTTCTCAGAATTGGCTAAATATAAAAGAAAAACATAGAAAATACTTACCGAAGCAGTCATTTTCATTTTATTCATCGCTAAAAAGTTATTTCATAATTAATTTGATAAATTAATTTGACGTTTAAAAATAATATATTATTTCTTTATAAAATCCTTTAATTTGATTCCTCTCTTGAGATTAATATTATGTACTAATTTTAGGTTTTTTCATCTTTATACATATGCGAAACTATTAATTGATTTATATACAAAAGCTCTTTTCTTTAATACCTTTGAATTAATATTAGAATCAATAGAATTATTGTATTTGATTGTATGCTTTGTGAGATTCGACTCTAAGCGAATTCAAATTCATCATACTAATATTGGATAAATTTAATATTGATAAATTTTTTATTAAAATCGGAAAGTGATTTTCAAATAATTATTATAGTAAATCCTAAATATTTTGAATATTAAAATAACGTATTTTATAGATTTTATTTATAACATTAAACGAGTTTAAAAAGAATGAGAAATTTTAGATTTTTTATATCTTATCTATTTCGTTCATATTTTACATTATTTTAACATTTTGTTTGTTGTTTATTTGTGTCCACATTTTGCATTTTAAATTGTTAGATTATCTCTCTAGGCACCTACATTGAATTACACCAAATGGAGTGTTAAATGTTTATTTTTATTACTTGACTTGAATAAGTTAAGTAGAAATTTAAAGTAAAGGACTTTCTCTTCATGCATTTTTGACTTCACAAAAAGAGACATATATGAGGTTACCTAAACCAATTCAAAGAGAAAAAACAAATTAGCAAATAAGCTTATTACTTAATATATGTACAATTTAGACATGGGTCTCTTTCTTAAAAAAATATATATCCCCAAAATAAAAAGTAGAGATAAATAAAATAAAGGAAAAAATGAATAGTACCAACTTTATACTATGACCCAATATCCTTCTCAGAATTGGATAAATATAATAGAAAAATATAGGAAATACTTATCAGAGAAGTAATTTGCATTTTATTCATCCCTAAAAGGTTATTTTTAAAAATTAATTTGATAAATTTAATTGATCTATAAGAATAATATTTTATTTCTTTATAAAATCTTTTAATTTGATTCCTCTCGTGAGATTAATATTATGCACTATTTTTAGGTTTTTTCATCTTTATACATATGCGAAACTATTAATTGATTTATATACAAAAGCTCTATTCTTTAATACCTTTGAATTAATATTAGAATCAATAGAATTATTGTATTTGATTGTATGCTTTGTGAGATTCGACTCTAAGCGAATTCAAATTCATCATACTAATATTGGATAAATTTAATATTGATAAATTTTTTATTAAAATCGGAAAGTGATTTTCAAATAATTATTATAGTAAATCCTAAATATTTTGAATATTAAAATAACGTATTTTATAGATTTTATTTATAACATTAAACGAGTTTAAAAAGAATGAGAAATTTTAGATTTTTTATATCTTATCTATTTTGTTCATATTTTACATTATTTTAAAATTTTGTTTGTTGTTTATTTTTGTCCACTTTTTGCATTTTAAATTGTTAGATTATCTCTCTAGGCACCTACATTGAATTACACCTAATGGAGTGTTAAATGTTTATTTGTATTACTTGACTTGAATAAGTTAAGTAGAAATTTAAAGTAAAGGACTTTCTCTTCATGCATTTATGACTTCACAAAAAGAGACATATATGAGGTTACCTAAACCAATTCAAAGAGAAAACACAAATTAGCCAATAACCTTATTATTTAATATATGTACAATTTATACATGGGTCTCTTTCTTAAAAAAATATATATCCCCAAAATAAAAAGTAGAGTTAATAAAATAAACAAAAAAATAAATAGTACAAACTTTATACTATGACCCAATATCCTTCTCAGAATTGGATAAATATAATATAAAAATATAGGAAATACTTACCGAAGAAGTCATTTTCATTTTATTCATCCCTAAAAGGTTATTTTTAAAAATTAATTTGATAAATTTAATTGATCTATAAAAATAATATTTTATTTCTTTATAAAATCTTTTAATTTGATTCCTCTCGTGAGATTAATATTATGTACTATTTTTAGGTTTTTTCATCTTTATACATATGCGAAACTATTAATTGATTTATATACAAAAGCTCTATTCTTTAATACCTTTGAATTAATATTAGAATCAATAGAATTATTGTATTTGATTGTATGCTTTGTGAGATTCGACTCTAAGCGAATTCAAATTCATCATACTAATATTGGATAAATTTAATATTGATAAATTTTTTATTAAAATCAGAAAGTGATTTTCAAATAATTATTATAGTAAATCCTAAATATTTTGAATATTAAAATAACATATTTTATAGATTTATTTATAACATTAAACGAGTTTAAAAAGAATGAGAAATTTTAGATTTTTTATATCTTATCTATTTCGTTCATATTTTACATTATTTTAAAATTTTGTTTGTTGTTTATTTGTGTCCACTTTTTGCATTTTAAATTGTTAGATTATCTCTCTAGGCACCTACATTGAATTACACCTAATGGAGTGTTAAATGTTTATTTGTATAACTTGACTTGAATAAGTTAAGTAGAAATTTAAAGTAAAGGACTTTCTCTTCATGCATTTATGACTTCACAAAAAGAGACATATATGAGGTTACCTAAACCAATTCAAAGAGGAAACCCAAATTAGCCAATAACCTTATTATTTAATATATGTACAATTTATACATGGGTCTCTTTCTTAAAAAAATATATATCCCCAAAATAAAAAGTAGAGTTAATAAAATAAACAAAAAAATAAATAGTACAAACTTGATACTATGACCCAATATCCTTCTCAGATTTGGATAAATATAATATAAAAATATAGGAAATACTTACTGAAGAACTCATTTTCATTTTATTCATCCCTAAAAGGTTATTTTTAAAAATTAATTTGATAAATTTAATTGATCTATAAAAATAATATTTTATTTCTTTATAAAATCTTTTAATTTGATTCCTCTCGTGAGATTAATATTATGTACTATTTTTAGGTTTTTTCATCTTTATACATATGCGAAACTATTAATTGATTTATATACAAAAGCTCTTTTCTTTTATACCTTTGAATTAATATTAGAATCAATAGAATTATTGTATTTGATTGTATGCTTTGTGAGATTCGACTCTAAGCGAATTCCAATTCATCATACTAATATTGGATAAATTTAATATTGATAAATTATTTATTAAAATCGGAAAGTGATTTTCAAATAATTATTATAGTAAATCCTAAATATTTTGAATATTAAAATAACGTATTTTATAGATTTTATTTATAACATTAAACGAGTTTAAAAAGAATGAGAAATTTTAGATTTTTTATATCTTATCTATTTCGTTCATATTTTACATTATTTTAAAATTTTGTTTGTTGTTTATTTGTGTCCACTTTTTGCATTTTAAATTGTTAGATTATCTCTCTAGGCACCTACATTGAATTACACCAAATGGAGTGTTAAATGTTTATTTTTATTACTTGACTTGAATAAGTTAAGTAGAAATTTAAAGTAAAGGACTTTCTCTTCATGCATTTATGACTTCACAAAAAGAGACATATATGAGGTTACCTAAACCAATTCAAAGAGAAAACACAAATTAGCCAATAACCTTATTATTTAATATATGTACAATTTATACATGGGTCTCTTTCTTAAAAAAATATATATCCCCAAAATAAAAAGTAGAGTTAATAAAATAAACAAAAAAATAAATAGTACAAACTTTATACTATGACCCAATATCCTTCTCAGAATTGGATAAATATAATATAAAAATATAGGAAATACTTACCGAAGAAGTCATTTTCATTTTATTCATCCCTAAAAGGTTAGTTTTTAAAAATTAATTTGATAAATTTAATTGATCTATAAAAATAATATTTTATTTCTTTATAAAATCTTTTAATTTGATTCCTCTCGTGAGATTAATATTATGTACTATTTTTAGGTTTTTTCATCTTTATACATATGCGAAACTATTAATTGATTTATATACAAAAGCTCTATTCTTTAATACCTTTGAATTAATATTAGAATCAATAGAATTATTGTATTTGATTGTATGCTTTGTGAGATTCGACTCTAAGCGAATTCAAATTCATCATACTAATATTGGATAAATTTAATATTGATAAATTTTTTATTAAAATCGGAAAGTGATTTTCAAATAATTATTATAGTAAATCCTAAATATTTTGAATATTAAAATAACGTATTTTATAGATTTTATTTATAACATTAAACGAGTTTAAAAAGAATGAGAAATTTTAGATTTTTTATATCTTATCTATTTCGTTCATATTTTACATTATTTTAAAATTTTGTTTGTTGTTTATTTGTGTCCACTTTTTGCATTTTAAATTGTTAGATTATCTCTCTAGGCACCTACATGGAATTACACCTAATGGAGTGTTAAATGTTTATTTGTATTACTTGACTTGAATAAGTTAAGTAGAAATTTAAAGTAAAGGACTTTCTCTTCATGCATTTATGACTTCACAAAAAGAGACATATATGAGGTTACCTAAACCAATTCAAAGAGAAAACACAAATTAGCCAATAACCTTATTATTTAATATATGTACAATTTATACATGGGTCTCTTTCTTAAAAAAATATATATCCCCAAAATAAAAAGTAGAGTTAATAAAATAAACAAAAAAATAAATAGTACAAACTTTATACTATGACCCAATATCCTTCTCAGAATTGGATAAATATAATATAAAAATATAGGAAATACTTACTGAAGAAGTCATTTTCATTTTATTCATCCCTAAAAGGTTATTTTTAAAAATTAATTTGATAAATTTAATTGATCTATAAGAATAATATTTTATTTCTTTATAAAATCTTTTAATTTGATTCCTCTCGTGAGATTAATATTATGCACTATTTTTAGGTTTTTTCATCTTTATACATATGCGAAACTATTAATTGATTTATATACAAAAGCTCTATTTTTTAATACCTTTGAATTAATATTAGAATCAATAGAATTATTGTATTTGATTGTATGCTTTGTGAGATTCGACTCTAAGAGAATTCAAATTCATCATACTAATATTGGATAAATTTAATATTGATAAATTTTTTATTAAAATCGGAAAGTGATTTTCAAATAATTATTATAGTAAATCCTAAATATTTTGAATATTAAAATAACGTATTTTATAGATTTTATTTATAACATTAAACGAGTTTAAAAAGAATGAGAAATTTTAGATTTTTTATATCTTATCTATTTCGTTCATATTTTACATTATTTTAAAATTTTGTTTGTTGTTTATTTGTGTCCACTTTTTGCATTTTAAATTGTTAGATTATCTCTCTAGGCACCTACATTGAATTACACCTAATGGAGTGTTAAATGTTTATTTGTATTACTTGACTTGAATAAGTTAAGTAGAAATTTAAAGTAAAGGACTTTCTCTTCATGCATTTATGACTTCACAAAAAGAGACATATATGAGGTTACCTAAACCAATTCAAAGAGAAAACACAAATTAGCCAATAACCTTATTATTTAATATATGTACAATTTATACATGGGTCCCTTTCTTAAAAAAATATATATCCCCAAAATAAAAAGTAGAGAAAAGTAAAATAAAGGAAAAAATTCATAGTTCCAACTTTATACTATGACCCAATATCCTTCTCAGAATTGGATAAATATAATAGAAAAATATACGAAATACTTATCACAGAAGTAATTTGCATTTTATTCATCCCTAAAAAGTTATTTTCAAAAATTAATTTAATAAATTTAATTGATCTCTAAAATTAATTTATTATTTCTTTATAAAATCCATTTATTTGATTTCTCTAATAAGATTAATATTATGCACTATTTTTAGGTTTGTCATCTTTATGCATATGCGAAACTATTAATTTATTTATATACAAAAGCTCTATTATTTTATACTTTTGAATTAATATTAGAATCAATAGAATTATTGTATTTGATTGTATGCTTTGTGAGATTCGACTCTAAGCGAATTCAAATTCTTTATACTAATATTGGATAAATTTAATATTTATAAATTTTTTATTAAAATCAGAAAGTGATTTTCAAATAATTATTATAGTAAATTTAAATATTTCAAATATTAAAATAACTTATTTTATATATTTTATTTATAACCTTAAACGAGTTTAAAAAGAATGAGAAATTTTAGATTTTTTATATCTTATCTTTTTCATTCATATTTTACATTATTTTAAAATTTTGTTTGTTGTTTATTTGTGTCCACTTTTTTCATATCAAATTGTTAGATTATCTCTCTATGCCCCTATATTGAATTACACCACATAGAGTGTTAAATGTTTATTTTTATTACTTGACTTGAATAAGTTAAGTAGAAACTTAAAGTATAGGTCTTACTCTTCCTCCATTCATGACTTCTCAAAAAGAGACATATATGAGGTTACCAAAACCAATTCAAAGAGAAAACACAAATTAACCAATCATCTTATTATTAAATATATGTAAATTTATACGTGGGTCCTTTTCTTAAAAAAATATATATCTCCAAAATAAAAAGTAGAGATGAATAAAATGAATAAAAAAATGAATAGTACAAACTTTATACTATGACCCAATATCCTTCTCATAATTGGATAAATATAAAAGAAAAATATAAGAAATACTTACCGCAGAAGTCATTTTCATTTTATTCATCCCTAAAAGGTTATTTTTAAAAATTAATTTGATAAATTTAATTGAGCTATAAAAATAATATATTATTTCTTTATATAATCCTTTAATTTGATTCCTCTCGTGAGATTAATATTATGTACTATTGTTAGGTTTTTTCATCTTTATACATATGCGAAACTATTAATTGATTTATATGCAAAAGCTCTATTCTTTAATACCTTTGAATTAATATTAGAATCAATAGAATTATTGTATTTGATTGTATGCTTTGGGAGATTCCACTCTAAGCGAATTCAAATTCATCATACTAATATTGGATAAATTTAATATTGATAAAGTTTTTATTAAAATCGGAATGTGATTTTCAAATCATTATTATAGTAAATCCTAAATATTTCGAATATTAAAATAACGTATTTTATAGATTTTATTTATAACATTAAACGAGTTTAAAAAGAATGAGAAATTTTAGATTTTTTATATCTTATCTATTTCGTTCATATTTTACATTATTTTAAAATTTTGTTTGTTGTTTATTTGTGTCCACTTTTTGCATTTTAAATTGTTTGATTATCTCTCTAGGCACCTACATTGAATTACACCTAATGGAGTGTTAAATGTGTATTTGTATTACTTGACTTGTATAAATTAAGTATAAATTTAAAATATAGGTCATTCTCTTCATGCATTTATGACTTCACAAAAAGAGACATATATGGTGTCACCTAGACCAATACAAAGAGAAAACACAAATTAAACAATCACCTTATTATTTAATATATATACAATTTATACATGAGTCCTTTTCTTTCAAAAATATATATCTCCAAAATAAAAAGAAGAGATATATAAAATAAAGAATAAAAATCAATAGTACAAACTTTATACTATGACCCAATATCCTTCTCAGAATTGGCTAAATATAAAAGAAAAACATAGAAAATACTTACCGAAGCAGTCATTTTCATTTTATTCATCGCTAAAAAGTTATTTCATAATTAATTTGATAAATTAATTTGACGTTTAAAAATAATATATTATTTCTTTATAAAATCCTTTAATTTGATTCCTCTCTTGAGATTAATATTATGTACTAATTTTAGGTTTTTTCATCTTTATACATATGCGAAACTATTAATTGATTTATATACAAAAGCTCTTTTCTTTAATACCTTTGAATTAATATTAGAATCAATAGAATTATTGTATTTGATTGTATGCTTTGTGAGATTCGACTCTAAGCGAATTCAAATTCATCATACTAATATTGGATAAATTTAATATTGATAAATTTTTTATTAAAATCGGAAAGTGATTTTCAAATAATTATTATAGTAAATCCTAAATATTTTGAATATTAAAATAACGTATTTTATAGATTTTATTTATAACATTAAACGAGTTTAAAAAGAATGAGAAATTTTAGATTTTTTATATCTTATCTATTTCGTTCATATTTTACATTATTTTAACATTTTGTTTGTTGTTTATTTGTGTCCACATTTTGCATTTTAAATTGTTAGATTATCTCTCTAGGCACCTACATTGAATTACACCAAATGGAGTGTTAAATGTTTATTTTTATTACTTGACTTGAATAAGTTAAGTAGAAATTTAAAGTAAAGGTCTTTCTCTTCATGCATTTATGACTTCACAAAAAGAGACATATATGGTGTCACCTAGACCAATACAAAGAGAAAACACAAATTAAACAATCACCTTATTATTTAATATATATACAATTTATACATGAGTCCTTTTCTTTCAAAAATATATATCTCCAAAATAAAAAGAAGAGATATATAAAATAAAGAATAAAAATCAATAGTACAAACTTTATACTATGACCCAATATCCTTCTCAGAATTGGCTAAATATAAAAGAAAAACATAGAAAATACTTACCGAAGCAGTCATTTTCATTTTATTCATCGCTAAAAAGTTATTTCATAATTAATTTGATAAATTAATTTGACGTTTAAAAATAATATATTATTTCTTTATAAAATCCTTTAATTTGATTCCTCTCTTGAGATTAATATTATGCACTATTTTTAGGCTTTTTCGTCTTTATACATATGCGAATCTATTAATTCATTTATATTCAAAAGTCTATTCTTTTATACTTTTGAATTAATATTTGAATCAATTGCATTATTGTATTCGATTGTATGCTTTGTTGGATTGGAGTCTAAGCGAATTCAAATTCGTCATACTATGATTGGATAAATTTTATATTGATACATTTTTTCTTAAAATCGGAAGGTGATTGTCAAATAATTATTCGTGTAAATTCTAAATATTTAGAATGTTAAAATAACTTATTTTATAGATTTTAATTATAATCTTAAACTATATTAAAAAGAATGAGAAATTTTAGATTTTTTATATCTTATCTTTTTCGTTCATATTTTACATTATTTAAAAAAACATTTTGTTGTTTATTTGTGTCAACTTTTTGCATTTTAAATTGTTAGAATATCTCTCCAGGCCCCTGCATTCAATTACACCTAATAGAGTGTTAAATGTTTATTTTTATTACATGAATTGAATAAGTAAAGTAGAAATTTAAAGTATAGGTCTCTCTCTTCATGCATTCATCACTTCTCAAAAAGAGAGATATATGGGGTTACCTAGACATATTCAAGGAGAAAACACAAATTAACCAATCACCTTATTATTTAATATATGTACAATTTACACATGGGTCTTTTTCCATCAAAAATATATCTCCAAAATAAAAAGTAGAGATATATAAAAAAAGAAGGAAAATTAATAGTACAAACTTTATACTATGACCCAATATCCTTATAAGAATTGGCTAAATATAAAAGAAAATTATTGGAAACACTTATCGAAAAAGTCATTCGCATTTTATTCATCGCTAAAAAGTTATTTCAAAATTAATTTGATAAATTTAATTGATGTATAAAAATAATATTTTATTTCTTTATAAAAATCCTTTCATATGTTTCCTCTGGTGAGATTAATATTATGCATTATTTTCAGGCCTTTTACTCTTTATATATATGCGAAACTATTACTTCATTAATATACAAAACGTCTATTCTTTTATACCTTTGAATTAATATTTGAATCAATAGGATTATTGTATTCGATTGTATGCTTTGTGAGATTAGAGTGTAAGCGCATTCAAATTCTTCATACTAAGATTGGGAAAATTTAATGTTGATACATTTTTTATTAAAACAGGAAGGTGATTTTCAACTAATTATTATAATTAATCCTAAATATTTTGAATATTAGAATAACTTATTTCATAGATTTTAATTATAATCTTAAACTACATTAAAAAGAATGAGAAATTTTAGATTTTTTATATCTTATCTTTTTCGTTCATATTTTACATTATTTTAAAATTTTATTTGTTGTTTATTTGTGTCAACCTTTTGCATTTTGAATTGTTAGTTTATCTCTATAGGCCCCTGCATAGAATTACACCTCATAGAGTGTTAAATGATTATTTGTATTACTTGACTTAAATATGTTAAGTAGAAATTTAAAGGATAGGTCTTTCTCTTCATGCAATCATGACTTCTCAAAGATAGACATATATGGGGTCACCTAAACCAATTCAAAGAGAAAACACAAATTAAACAATCACCTTATTATTTAACATATGTACAATTTATACATGGGTCCTTTTCCTTCAAAAATATATATCTCCAAAATAAAAAGTAGAGATATATAAAATAAAGAATAAATATTAATAATACAAACTTTATACTATGACCCAATATCCTTCTCATAATTGGCTAAATATAAAAGAAAAACATAGGAAATACTTATTGATGAGTGCTCAAAAAGCACTAAAATAACCATGATTTTATGCACATTAATTGATTAAAAATATATATATATTTATATGTTTTATCATATATTTATATAAATTTGTCTTTTTCGGAATCACGGGTATTTTTATTGTTTTTCAGGAATTTTGGCTTAAAAACGTAACTTAAAGACTCAAAGAGGAATACTTGAAGCAATACATCACAAATATATTAATAAATAAATGGGGAAAGGTCAACAAATATGGAAAAATTGGACAAAATGGGTCAAAAAGGTCAAAAATGTCAAAAAGGAGAAAATCGCGCGCAGTTGCCCAATCGCGCGCCCCAACGCCCACACCCCCGTGCCCGCCAGCCTTCCAATCCGCGCGCGCCCCAGCGCTTGGCTACTGTTCACGCACGCGCTGCTGTGCGCAGCGACAGCCTCCCACGCGCCCAGCAACCCTTCCGCACGCGCCGACGCCCGTTTCGCCCCATTTTTCACGTGCAGTCGCCCCATGACGTCATGATGACTTTATCAATGACCTCACCATTTGCACTACGCATTTTCGCCATTTTTTTATCATTTTGTCACTCACTTTTTCTCTCCATTTTCACCTATAAATACCCCCCTTCCCTTCACTTCAAAACACACCTTCAAAACACACTTCTCTCTTCTTTCTTTCTCTCATTTCTTAGTTTTTAAGTTTTTCTTAGTTTCTTTCCTAGTTTTAAAGCGTTTCTTAGTTTCTTTCTTAGTTTTTAGTTAAATTCTCTTAGTTTTAGAGTTCTTCTCTTTTTGAGAGGAACTTGTAATGTTTTTGTAATTTATTAGCTTTTTGATTCAATAAATGGGAGTGCAAATTCCGCTTGGAGGTTTTCCAGCAACGGGAATAGCATCGAAGTTCTGTAAGGATTTTATTTTTTCTTTACAGTTATTTTTTATGCTTTATTCTTACATGTTATATTTAATTTGTCTGTGATTAAATTTAACTCTGCTGGCTGTTTATAAACATGATATAATAATAACGTTGTTGTGCTTGCGAAATATTAAATAGGTGAAAATTTCTAAAATGAATTGATTTTATTTTTATTCAAGATTTTATATTAAGAATGTTAGAGAGAAATATATTATTTTTCATTACAAAATTAAATCTGAAAATTAGATTTTAAGGTTTAGTTATCCGGTCTAATTTAGAGTAGTGCTCTTTTATTTGTTGGTATAATCGCCCGGTAGTTAGAGTGAAACTCTATTTCAATTTTTTTTTATAAGAATTATTATGTGAAAATGTATTGACAACATGTTTTCAATAGTGGTTTTAAAACTTGAAAGTTAGTACTCGGATAATTAAATTCTTATGTTTAATTTGGACACCTTGAATAAAGTTTAAACTGTCTAACCCCACCAAAGGTGGCATTTAAATGGTTCATTTTCAAATCTCTTAGAAAAAAGGAATTAATTTAATTAACCAAATTAGTTATCAACCCCACCCATAGGTGTTAATTTATTTGTTTAGTTAACAAAGATAATCTAACCCCACCAAAGGTGGTATTTATATAAAAAAGAGAGAATCAATAAAATATCAATTTATATCTTTAATAACCTAGATAATATGAGCAAGCATAATTAATTTAGTTATTATATCCATAAATACTCCACTAATATAAATGATAAAATTTGTATAAATATTTATTGAATCTGTATCTATGTTATTAGATTAGGAACACAAAAACCAAACTATCGTGACAGAATGTTTAGGATTTAATTTCGTTTTTAAAAGTTTGAATAATAAATTAAAAACCACATACATTCCTTCCTTAGATCGACCTTGGGAGTATACTTATCATTTTCTACGAAATGATTCGTGCACTGGCGAGAGTTTTATAAATATTAAAACCAAAGTATTGGCAAGAATCAACGATGTCGGTTTTCGCTCATCACTTACCGAAGAAGTCATTTTCATTTTATTTTTCGCTTAAAAGTTATTTCATAAATTTATATGCTATATAAAAATAATATTTTATTTCTTTATAAAATCCTTTCATTTGATTCCTTCATGAGATTAATATTATGCACTATTTTTAGGCTTTTTCATCTTTATACATATGCAAAAGTATTACTTCATTAATATACAACAACTCTATTCTTTTATACCTTTGAATTAATATTTGAATCAATAGGATTATTGTATTCGATTGCATGCTTTATGAGATTAGAGTTTAAGCAAATTCAAATTCTTCATACTAAGATTGGATAAATTTAATCTTGATACATTTTTTATTAAAATCAGAAAGTGATTTTCAAATAATTATTATAGTAAATCCTAAATATTTTGAATATTAAAATTACTTATTTTATAAATTTTAATTATAATCTGAAACGAGATTAAAAAGAATGGGAAATTTTAGATTTTTTATATCTTATCTTTTCCATTCATATTTTACATTATTTTAAAATGTAATTTGTTGTTTATTTGTGTCAACGTTTTGCATTTTAAATTTTACATTATCTCTCTAGGGCCCTGCATTGAGTTAAACCTAATAGAGTCTTAAATGTTTATTTTTATTACTTGACTTGAATAAGTTAAATATAATTTAAAGTATATGTATTTCTCTTCATGCAATCTTGACTTCTTAAAAAGAGACATATATGGGGTTACCGAAACCAATCCAAAGAGAAAACACAAATTAACCAATCACCTTATTATTTAATATATGTAAAATTTATACATGTGTCCTATTCCTTAAAAAATATATATCTCGAAAATAAAATATAGAGATAAATAAAATAAAGAAAAAAAATGAATAGTACAACCTTTATACTATGACCCAATATCCTCCTCAGAATTTGCTAAATATAAAAGAAAAATATAGGAAATACTTACCGAAGAAGTCATTTGCATTTTATTCATCCCTAAAAACTTATTTTTAAAAATTAATTTGATAAATTTAATTGATCTATAAAATAATATATTATTTCTTTATAAAATCCTTTATTTTGATTTCTATCATGAGATTAATATTATGCACTATTTTTAGGCTTTGTTATCTTTATACATATTTGAAACTATTAATTCATTTATATACAGAAGCTTTATTCTTTTATACCTTGGAATTAATATTTCAATCAATAGGATTAATGTATTCGATTGTATGCTTTGTGAGATTAGAGTCTAAGCGAATTCAAATTCTTCCTACTAAGATTGGATAAATTTAATATTGAAACATTTTTTATTAAAATCAGAAAGTGATTTTAAAATAATTATTATAGTAAATCCTAAATATTTCGAATATTAAAATTACTTATTTTATAGATTTTATATCTTATATTTTATTTCTTTATATTTTATTTCTTTATAAAATCCTTTCATTTGATTCCTCTCTTGAGATTAATATTATGCACTATTTTCATGTTTTTTCGTCATTATATATATGTGAAACTATTAATTCATTTATATACAAAAGCTCCATTCTTTAATATCATTGAATTAACATATGAATCAATAGGATTATTGTATTCGATTGTATGCTTTCTTAGATTAGAGTGTAAGCGAATTCAAATTCTTCATACTAAGATCGGATAAATTTAATATTGATACATTTTTTATTAAAATCGGAAGGTGATTTTCAAATAATTACTATAGTAAATTCTAAATATTTCGACTATGAAAATAACTTATTTTATATATTTTAATTATAATCTTAAAAGAGATTAAAAAGAATGTGAAATTTTAGATTTTTTATTTCTAATATTTTTCATTCATATTTTACATTATTTTAAAATTTTATTTGTTGTTTATTTGTGTCAACCTCTTTCATTTTAAATTGTAAGATAATCTCTCTAGGCCCGTGGATTGAATTAAACCTAATAGAGTGTTAAATGTTTTTTTGTATTACTTGACTTAAATTAGTAAAGTAGAAATTTAAAGGTAGGTCTTTCTTTTCATGCATTCATGACTTCTCCAAAAGAGACATATATGGGGTTACCTAGACCAATTCAAAGAGAAAACACAAATTAACCAATCACCTTATTATTTAATATATGTACAATTTACACATGGGTCCTCTTCCTTGAAAAATATATATCTCCAAAATAAAAAGTAGAGATATATAAAAAAAGAAGGAAAATTAATAGTACAAACTTTATACTATGACCCAATATCCTTCTCAGAATTGGCTAAATATAAATGAAAATTATAGGAAACACTTACCGAAGAAGTCATTTGCATTTTATTCATCGCGAAAAATTTATTTCAGAGTTAATTTGATATTTTTAATTGATGTATAAAAATAATATTTTATTTCTTTATAAAATAATTTCATTCAATTCCAATAGTGGGATTAATATTATGCACTATTTTTATTCTTTTTAATCTTTATACAAATGTGAAACTATTAATTCATTTATATACAAAAGCTCCATTCTTTAATATCATTGAATTAACATATGAATCAATAGGATTATTGTATTCGATTGTATGCTTTGTTAGATTAGAGTGTAAGCGAATTCAAATTCTTCATACTAAGATCGGATAAATTTAATATTGATACATTTTTTATTAAAATCGGAAGGTGATTTTCAAATAATTACTATAGTAAATTCTAAATATTTCGACTATGAAAATAACTTAGTTTATATATTTTAATTATAATCTTAAAAGAGATTAAAAAGAATGTGAAATTTTAGATTTTTTATTTCTAATATTTTTCATTCATATTTTACATTATTTTAAAATTTTATTTGTTGTTTATTTGTGTCAACCTCTTTCATTTTAAATTGTAAGATAATCTCTCTAGGACCGTGGATTGAATTAAACCTAATAGAGTGTTAAATGTTTTTTTGTATTACTTGACTTAAATTAGTAAAGTAGAAATTTAAAGGATAGGTCTTTCTTTTAATGCATTCATGACTTCTCAAAAAGAGACATATATGGGGTTACCTAGACCAATTCAAAGAGAAAACACAAATTAACCAATCACCTTATTATTTAATATATGTACAATTTACATATGGGTCCTCTTCCTTGAAAAATATATATCTCCAAAATAAAAAGTAGAGATATATAAAATAAAGAAGAAGAATTAATAGTACAAACTTTATACTATGACCCTATATCTTTCTCAGAATTGGCTAAATATAAAAGAAAATTATAGGAAACACTTACCGAAGAAGTCATTTGTATTTTATTCATCGCGAAAAAGTTATTTCAGAATTAATTTGATAAATTTAATTGCTGTATAAAAATAATATTTTATTTCTATATAAAATCTGTTCATTTGATTCCTCTTGTGAGATTAATATTATGCACTATTTTCTTGCTTTTTCGTCATTATATATATGTGAAACTATTAATTATTTTATATACGAAAGCTTAATTCTTTAATACCATTGAATTAATATATGAATCAATATGATTATTGTATTCGATTGTATGCATTTTTAGATTAGAGTGTAAGCGAATTCAAATTCTTCATACTAAGATTGGATAAATTTAATATTGATACATTTTTTATTAAAAACGGAAAGTGATTTTCAACTAATTATTATAGTAGATCCAAAATATTTTAAATA
Organism: Hippophae tibetana; assembly: GCA_037013495.1. Lineage (NCBI taxonomy): Eukaryota > Viridiplantae > Streptophyta > Magnoliopsida > Rosales > Elaeagnaceae > Hippophae > Hippophae tibetana. Next base: position 429,995 of record CM072811.1, read on the forward strand.
TTAAAATTACTTATTTTATATATTTTAATTTTTATGTTAAACGAGATTAAAAAGAATGCGAAATTTTAGAATTTTTATATCTAAAATTTCATTCATAATTTACATTATTTTAAAATTTTATTTGTTCTTTATTTGAGTCAACCTCTTTCATTTTAAATTGTAAGATTATCTCTCTTGGCCCCTGAATTGAATTAAACTTAATAGAGTGTTAAATGTTTATTTGTATTACTTGACTTAAATAAGTTAAGTAGAAATTTAAAGGATAGGTCTTTCTCTTCATGCATTCATGACTTCTCAAAAGGAGACATATATGGGGTTACCTAGACCAATTCAAAGAGAAAACACAAATTAACCAATCACCTTATTATTTAATATATGTACATTTTACACATGGGTCCTTTTCCTTCAAAAATATATATCTCCAACATAAAAAGTAGAGATATATAAAAAAAATAAGGAAAAGTAATAGTACAAACTTTATACTATGACCCAATATCCTTACAAGAATTGGCTAAATATAAATGAAAATTATTGGAAACACTTACCCATGAAGTCATTTGCATTTTATTCATCGCGAATAAGTTATTTTAGAATTAATTTGATAAATTTAATTGATGTATAAAAATAATATTTTATTTCTTTATAAAATCCTTTCATTTGATTCCTCTTGTGAGATTAATATTATGCACTATTTTCATGTTTTTTCGTCATTATATATATGTGAAACTATTAATTTATTTATATACAAAAGCTCAATTCTTTAATACCATTGAATTAATATATGAATCAATAGGATTATTGTATTCTATTGTGTGCTTTTTTAGATTAGAGTGCAATCGAATTCGAATTCGTCATACTAAGATTGGATAAATTTAATATTGATACATTTTCTATTAAATTCGGAAGGTGATTTTCAAATAATTATTATAGTAAATTCTAAATATTTTGACTTTGAAAATAACTTATTTTATATATTTTAATTATAATCTTAAACGAGATTAAAAAGAATGAGAAATTTTAGATTTTTTATATCTAATCTTTTTCATTCATATTTTACATTATTTTAAAATTTTATTTGTTCTTTATTTGTGTCAACCTCTTTCATTTTAAATTGTAAGATTATCAGTCTAGGCCACTGCATTGACTTACACCTAATAGAGTGTTAAATGTTTATTTGTATTACTTGACTTAAATAAGGTAAGTAGAAATTTAAAGTGTAGGTAAAGCTCTTCATGCATTCATGACATCTCAAAAAGACACATATATTGGGTTACCTAGACCAATTCAAAGAGAAAACACAATTTAACCAATCACCTTATTATTTAATATATGTACAATTTACAAATGGGTCCTTTTCCTACAAAAATATATATCTCCAAAATAAAAAGTAGAGATATATAAAAAAAATAAGGAAAAGTAATAGTACAAACTTTATACTATGACCCAATATCCTTACAAGAATTGGCTAAATATAAATGAAAATTATTGGAAACACTTACCCATGAAGTCATTTGCATTTTATTCATCGCGAAAAAGTTATTTTAGAATTAATTTGATAAATTTAATTGATGTATAAAAATAATATTTTAGTTCTTTATAAAATCCTTTCATTTGATTCCTCTCGTGAGATTAATATTATGCCCTATTTTCATGCTTTTTCATCATTATATATATGTGAAACTATTGATTATTTTATATACGAAAGCTTAATCTTTTCATACCATTGAATTATTATATGAATCAATAGGATTATTGTATTCGATTGTATGCTTTTTTAGATTAGAGTGAAAGCGAATTTAAATTCTTCATACTAAGATTGGATAAATTTAATATTGATACATTTTCTATTAAAATCGTAAGGTGATTTTTAAATAATTATCATACTAAATTCTAAATATTTCGACTTTGAAAATAACATTTTAATTATAATCTTAAACGAGATTAAAAAGAATGAGAAATTTTAGATTTTTTATATCTAATCTTTTTCATTCATATTTTACATTATTTTAAAATTTTATTTGTTCTTTATTTCTGTCAACCTCTTTCATTTTAAATTGTAAGATTATCTGTCTAGGCACTTGCATTGACTTACACCTAATAGAGTGTTAAATGTTTATTTGTATTACTTGAGTTGAATAAGTTAAGTAGAAATTTAAAGGATAGGTCTTTCTCTTCATGCATTCATGACTTCTCCAAAAGACACATATGTGAGGTTACCTAGACCAATTCAAACAGAAAACACAAATTAACCAATCACCTAATTATTTAATATATATACAATTTATACATTGGTCCTTTTCCTTGAAAAATATATATCTCCAAAATAAAAGGTTAAGATATATAAAAAAGAAGCAAAATTAATAGTTCAAACTTTATACTATGACCCAATATCCTTATAAGAATTGGCTAAATATCAATGAAAATTATAGGAAACACTTACCGAATAAGTCATTTGCAATTTATTCATCGCGAAAAAGTTATTTCAGAATTAATTTGTTAAATTTAATTGATGTATAAAATAATATTTTATTTCTATATAAAATCCGTTCATTTGATTCCTCTCGTGAGATTAATATTATGCACTATTTTCTTGCTTTTTTGTCATTATATATATGTGAAACTATTAATTATTTTATATACGAAAGCTTAATTCTTTAATACCATTGAATTAATATATGAATCAATATGATTATTGTATTCGATTGTATGCTTTTTTAGATTAGAATGTAAGCAAATTCAAATTATTCATACTAAGATTGGATAAATTTAATATTGATACATTTTTTATTAAAATCGGAAGGTGATTTTCAAATAATTATTATAGGAAATTCTAAATATTTCGACTTTGAAAATAACTTATTTTATATATTTTAATTATAATCTTAAACGAGATTAAAAAGAATGAGAAATTTTAGATTTTTTATATCTAATCTTTTTCAGTCATATTTTACATTATTTTAAAATTTTATTTGTTGTTTATTTGTGTCAACCTCTTTCATTTTAAAATGTAAGATTATCTATCTAGGCCCATGCATTGAATAAAACCTAATAGAGTGTTAAATGTTTATTTGTATTACTTGACTTAAATAAGTTAAGTAGAAATTTAAAGGATAGGTCTTTCTCTTCATGCATTCATGACTTCTCAAAAAGAGACATATATGGGGTTACCTATACCAATTCAAAGAGAAACACAAATTAACCAATCACCTTATTATTTAATATATGTACAATTTACACATGGGTCCTCTTCCTTCAAAAATATATATCTCCAAAATAAAAAGTAGAGATATATAAAAAAAGAAGGAAAATTAATAGTACAAACTTTATACTATGACCCAATATCCTTATAAGAATTGGCTAAATATAAATGAAAATTATAGGAAACACTTCCCGAAGAAGTCATTTGCATTTTATTCATCGCAAAAATGTTATTTTAGAATTAATTTGATAAATTTAATTGTTGTATAAAAATAATATTTTATTTCTTTATAAAATCCTTTCATTTGATTTCTCTCATGAGACTAATATTATGGACTATTTTCATGCTTTTTCGTCATTATACATATGGGAAACTATTAAGTCATTTATATACTAAAGATCAATTCTATGATACCATTGAATTAATATATGAATCAATAGGATTATTGTATTCAATTGTATGCTTTTTTAGATTAGAGTGTAAGCGAATTCAAATTCTTCATATTAAGATTGGATAAATTTAATATTGATATATTTTTTATTAAAATTAGAAGGTGATTTTCAAATAATTGTTATAGTAAATTCTAAATATTTCGACTTTGAAAATAACTTATTTTATATATTTTAATTATAATCTTAAACGAGATTAAAAAGAATGAGAAATTTTAAATTTTTTATATCTAATCTTTTCATTCATATTTTACATTATTTTAAAATTTTATTTGTTGTTTATATGATTCAACCTCTTTCATTTTAAATTGTATGATTATCTGTCTAGGCCCCTGCATTGAATTACACCTAATAGAGTGTTAAATGTTTATTTGTATTACTTGAGTTGAATAAGTTAAGGAAAAATTTAAAGGATAGGTCATTCTCTTCATGCATTCATGACTTCTCAAAAAGACACATATATGGGGTTACCTAGACCAATTCAAAGAGAAAACATAAATTAACCAATCACCTTATTATTTAATATATGTACAATTTACACATGGGTCCTTTTCCTTCAAAAATATATATCTCCAAAATAAAAAGTCGATATATATATAAAAAGAAGGAAAATTAATAGTACAAACTTTATACTATGACGCACTATCCTTATCACAATTGGCTAAATATAAATGAAAATTATAGGAACACTTATCAAAGAAGTCATTGGCATTTTATTCATCGCGAAAAAGTTATTTAAGAATTAATTTGATAAATTTAATTGATGTATAAAAATAATATTTTATTTCTTTATAAAATCCTTTCATTTGATTCCTATCCTAAGTTTAATATTATGCACTATTTTCATGCTTTTTCGTCATTATACATATGTGAAACTATTAATTCATTTATATACTAAAGAACAATTCTATGATACCATTGAATTAATATATGAATCAATAGGATTATTGTATTCGATTGTTTGCTTTTTTAGATTAGAGTGTAAGCGAATTCAAATTCTTCATACTAAGATTGGATATATTTAATATTGATACATTTTTTATTAAAATCGGAAGGTGATTTTCAAATAATTGTTATAGTAAATTCTAAATATTTCGACTATGAAAAAAATTATTTTATATATTTTAATTATAATCTTAAACGAGATTAAAAAGAATGAGAAATTTTAGAATTTTTATATCTAATCTTTTTCATTCATATTTTTCATTATTTTAAAATTTTACTTGTTGTTTATTTGATACAACCTCTTTCATTTTAAATTGTAAGATTATCCCTCTAGGCCCCTGCATTATATTTCACCTAATAGCGTGTAAAAGTTTTATTTGTATTACTTGACTTACATAAGTTAAGTAGAAATTTAAAGGATAGGTCTTTCTCTTCATGCATTCATGACTTCTGAAAAAGACACACATATGGGGCTACCTAGATCAATTCAAAGAGAAAACACAAATTAACCAATCACCTTATTATTTAATATATGTACAATTTACACATGGGTCCTTTTCCTTCAAAAATATATATCTCGAAAATAAAAAGTAGAGATATATAAAAAAAGAAGAAAATTCATAGTACAAACTTTATAATATGACCCTATATCCTTATAAGAATTGGCTATATATAAATGAATATTATAGGAAACACTTACCAAAGAAGTCATTTGAATTTTATTCATGCGAAAAAGTTATTTTAGAATTAATTTGATAAATTTAATTGATGTATAAAAATAATATTTTATTTCTTTGTAAAATCTTTTCATTTGATTCCTCTCTTGAGATTAGTATTATGCACTATTTTCATGCTTTTTCGTCATTTTATATATGTGAAACTATTAATTCATTTATATACAAAAGATCTATTCTACGATACCTTTGAATTAATATATGAATCAATAGGACTCTTGTATTCGATTGTATGCTTTGTGAGATTAGAGTGTAAGCGAATTCAAATTCTTCATACTAAGATTGGATAAATTTAATATTGATACATTTTTTATTAAAATCGGAAGGTGATTTTCAAATAATTATTATAGTAAATTCTAAATATTTCGACTATGAAAATAACTTATTTTATATATTTTAATTGTAATCTTAAACGAGATTAAAAAGAATCAGAAATTTTAGATTTTTTTATCTAATCTTTTTCATTCATATTTTACATTATTTTAAAATTTTATTTGTTGTTTATTTGTGTCAACATTTTGCATTTTAAATTGTTAGATTATCTCTCTAGGCCCCTGCATTGAATTGCACGTAATAGAGTGTGAAATGTTTATTTGTATTACTTGACTTGAATAAGTTAAGTAGAAATTTAAAGGATAGGTCTTTCTCTTCATGCATTCACGACTTCGCAAAAAGAGAGATATATGGGGTTACCTAGACCAATTCAAAGAGAAAACACAAATTAACCAATCACCTTTTTATTTAATATATGTACAATTTACACATGGGTCTTTTTCCTTCAAAAATATATATCTCCAAAATAATAAAAAGTAGAGATATATAAAAAAAGAAGGAAAATTCATAGTACAAACTTTATATTATGACCCAATATCCTTATCAGAATTGGCTAAATATAAATGAAAATTATAGGAAACACTTACCGAAGAAGTCATTTGCATTTTATTCATCGCGGAAATGTTATTTCAGAATTAATTTGATAAATTTAATTGATGTATAAAAATAATATTTTATTTCTTTATAAAATCCTTTCATTTGATTCCTATCATAAGTTTAATATTATGCACTATTTTCATGCTTTTTCGTCATTATACATATGTGAAACTATTAATTCATTTATATACTAAAGAACAATTCTATGATACCATTGAATTAATATATGAATCAATAGGTTTATTGTATTCAATTGTATGCTTTGTTAGATTTGAGTGTAAACGAATTCAAATTCTTCATACTAAGATTGGATAAATTTAATATTGATACATTTTTTTTATTAAAAAGGGAGAGCGATTTTCAACTAATTATTATAATAGATCCTAAATATTTTAAATATTAAAATAACTTATTTTATATATTTTAATTGTAATCTTAAACGAGATTAAAAAGAATGTGAATTTTTTGATTTTTTATATCTAATGTTTTTCATTCATATTTGTCATTATTTTAAAATTTTATTTCTTATTTATTTGAGTCAACCTCTTTCATTTTAAATTGTAAGATTATCTCTCTAAGCCCCTGAATTGAATTAAACCTAATAGAGTGTTAAATGTTTATTTGTATTACTTGACTTAAATAAGTTAAGTAGAAATTTAAAGGATTGGTCTTTCTCTTCATGCATTCATGACTTCTCAAAAAGAGACATATATAGGGTTACCTAGACCAATTCATAGAGAAAACACAAATTAACCAATAACTTTATTATTTAATATATGTACAATTTACACATGGGTCATCTTCCTTCAAAAATATATATCTCCAAAATAAAAAGTTCAGATATATAAAAAAAGAAGGAAAATTAATAGTACAAACTTTATACTATGACCCAATATCCTTACAAGAATTGGCTAAATATAAATGAAAATTATTGGAACACTTGTCAAAGAAGTCATTGGCATTTTATTCATCGCGAAAAAGTTATTTAAGAATTAATTTGATAAATTTATTTTTTCTATAAAAATAATATTTTATTTATTTAAAAAATCCTTTCATTTGATTCCTCTCGTGAGATTAATATTATGCACTATTTTCATGCTTTTTCGTCCTTATACATATGTGAAACTATTAATTCATTTATATACTAAAGATCAATTCTATGATACCATTGAATTAATATAGGAAGCAATACGATTATTGTATTCGATTGTATGCTTTTTTATCTTAGAGTGTAAGCAAATTCAAATTCTTCATACTAAGATTGGATAAATTTAATGTTGATACATTTTTTATTAAAATCGGAAGGTGATTTTCAAATAATTATTATAGGAAATTCTAAATATTTCGGCTTTGAAAATAACTTATTTTATATATTTTAATTATAATCTTAAACGAGATTAAAAAGAATGAGAAATTTTAGATTTTTTATATCTAATATTTTTCATTCATATTTTACATTATTTTAAAATTTTATTTGTGGTTTATTTGTGACAACCTCTTTCATTTTAAATTGTAAGATTATCTGTCTAGGCCCCTGAATTGAATTACACCTAATAGAGTGTAAAATGTTTATTTGTATTACTTGACTTAAATAAGTTAAGTAGAAATTTAAAGGATAGGTCTTTCTCTTCATGCATTCACGACTTCGCAAAAAGAGAGATATATGGGGTTACCTAGACCAATTCAAAGAGAAAACACAAATTAACCAATCACCTTTTTATTTAATATATGTACAATTTACACATGGGTCATCTTCCTTCAAAAATATATATCTCCAAAATAATAAAAAGTAGAGATATATAAAAAAAGAAGGAAAATTCATAGTACAAACTTTATATTATGACCCAATATCCTTATCAGAATTGGCTAAATATAAATGAAAATTATAGGAAACACTTACCGAAGAAGTCATTTGCATTTTATTCTTCGCGGAAATGTTATTTCAGAATTAATTTGATAAATTTAATTGATGTATAAAAATAATATTTTATTTCTTTATAAAATCCTTTCATTTGATTCCTATCATAAGTTTAATATTATGCACTATTTTCATGCTTTTTCGTCATTATACATATGTGAAACTATTAATTCATTTATATACTAAAGAACAATTCTATGATACCATTGAATTAATATATGAATCAATAGGATTATTGTATTCGATTGTTTGCTTTTTTAGATTAGAGTGTAAGCGAATTCAAATTCTTCATACTAAGATTGGATATATTTAATATTGATACATTTTTTATTAAAATCAGAAGGTGATTTTCAAATAATTGTTATAGTAAATTCTAAATATTTCGACTATGAAAAAAATTATTTTATATATTTTAATTATAATCTTAAACGAGATTAAAAAGAATGAGAAATTTTAGAATTTTTATATCTAATCTTTTTCATTCATATTTTTCATTATTTTAAAATTTTACTTGTTGTTTATTTGATACAACCTCTTTCATTTTAAATTGTAAGATTATCCCTCTAGGCCCCTGCATTATATTTCACCTAATAGCGTGTAAAAGTTTTATTTGTATTACTTGACTTACATAAGTTAAGTAGAAATTTAAAGGATAGGTCTTTCTCTTCATGCATTCATGACTTCTGAAAAAGACACACATATGGGGCTACCTAGATCAATTCAAAGAGAAAACACAAATTAACCAATCACCTTATTATTTAATATATGTACAATTTACACATGGGTCCTTTTCCTTCAAAAATATATATCTCGAAAATAAAAAGTAGAGATATATAAAAAAAGAAGAAAATTCATAGTACAAACTTTATAATATGACCCTATATCCTTATAAGAATTGGCTATATATAAATGAATATTATAGGAAACACTTACCAAAGAAGTCATTTGAATTTTATTCATGCGAAAAAGTTATTTTAGAATTAATTTGATAAATTTAATTGATGTATAAAAATAATATTTTATTTCTTTGTAAAATCTTTTCATTTGATTCCTCTCTTGAGATTAATATTATGCACTATTTTCATGCTTTTTCGTCATTTTATATATGTGAAACTATTAATTCATTTATATACAAAAGATCTATTCTACGATACCTTTGAATTAATATATGAATCAATAGGACTCTTGTATTCGATTGTATGCTTTGTGAGATTAGAGTGTAAGCGAATTCAAATTCTTCATACTAAGATTGGATAAATTTAATATTGATACATTTTTTATTAAAATCGGAAGGTGATTTTCAAATAATTATTATAGTAAATTCTAAATATTTCGACTATGAAAATAACTTATTTTATATATTTTAATTGTAATCTTAAACGAGATTAAAAAGAATCAGAAATTTTAGATTTTTTTATCTAATCTTTTTCATTCATATTTTACATTATTTTAAAATTTTATTTGTTGTTTATTTGTGTCAACATTTTGCATTTTAAATTGTTAGATTATCTCTCTAGGCCCCTGCATTGAATTGCACGTAATAGAGTGTGAAATGTTTATTTGTATTACTTGACTTGAATAAGTTAAGTAGAAATTTAAAGGATAGGTCTTTCTCTTCATGCATTCACGACTTCGCAAAAAGAGAGATATATGGGGTTACCTAGACCAATTCAAAGAGAAAACACAAATTAACCAATCACCTTTTTATTTAATATATGTACAATTTACACATGGGTCTTTTTCCTTCAAAAATATATATCTCCAAAATAATAAAAAGTAGAGATATATAAAAAAAGAAGGAAAATTCATAGTACAAACTTTATATTATGACCCAATATCCTTATCAGAATTGGCTAAATATAAATGAAAATTATAGGAAACACTTACCGAAGAAGTCATTTGCATTTTATTCATCGCGGAAATGTTATTTCAGAATTAATTTGATAAATTTAATTGATGTATAAAAATAATATTTTATTTCTTTATAAAATCCTTTCATTTGATTCCTATCATAAGTTTAATATTATGCACTATTTTCATGCTTTTTCGTCATTATACATATGTGAAACTATTAATTCATTTATATACTAAAGAACAATTCTATGATACCATTGAATTAATATATGAATCAATAGGATTATTGTATTCGATTGTTTGCTTTTTTAGATTAGAGTGTAAGCGAATTCAAATTCTTCATACTAAGATTGGATATATTTAATATTGATACATTTTTTATTAAAATCAGAAGGTGATTTTCAAATAATTGTTATAGTAAATTCTAAATATTTCGACTATGAAAAAAATTATTTTATATATTTTAATTATAATCTTAAACGAGATTAAAAAGAATGAGAAATTTTAGAATTTTTATATCTAATCTTTTTCATTCATATTTTTCATTATTTTAAAATTTTACTTGTTGTTTATTTGATACAACCTCTTTCATTTTAAATTGTAAGATTATCCCTCTAGGCCCCTGCATTATATTTCACCTAATAGCGTGTAAAAGTTTTATTTGTATTACTTGACTTACATAAGTTAAGTAGAAATTTAAAGGATAGGTCTTTCTCTTCATGCATTCATGACTTCTGAAAAAGACACACATATGGGGCTACCTAGATCAATTCAAAGAGAAAACACAAATTAACCAATCACCTTATTATTTAATATATGTACAATTTACACATGGGTCCTTTTCCTTCAAAAATATATATCTCGAAAATAAAAAGTAGAGATATATAAAAAAAGAAGAAAATTCATAGTACAAACTTTATAATATGACCCTATATCCTTATAAGAATTGGCTATATATAAATGAATATTATAGGAAACACTTACCAAAGAAGTCATTTGAATTTTATTCATGCGAAAAAGTTATTTTAGAATTAATTTGATAAATTTAATTGATGTATAAAAATAATATTTTATTTCTTTGTAAAATCTTTTCATTTGATTCCTCTCTTGAGATTAATATTATGCACTATTTTCATGCTTTTTCGTCATTTTATATATGTGAAACTATTAATTCATTTATATACAAAAGATCTATTCTACGATACCTTTGAATTAATATATGAATCAATAGGACTCTTGTATTCGATTGTATGCTTTGTGAGATTAGAGTGTAAGCGAATTCAAATTCTTCATACTAAGATTGGATAAATTTAATATTGATACATTTTTTATTAAAATCGGAAGGTGATTTTCAAATAATTATTATAGTAAATTCTAAATATTTCGACTATGAAAATAACTTATTTTATATATTTTAATTGTAATCTTAAACGAGATTAAAAAGAATCAGAAATTTTAGATTTTTTTATCTAATCTTTTTCATTCATATTTTACATTATTTTAAAATTTTATTTGTTGTTTATTTGTGTCAACATTTTGCATTTTAAATTGTTAGATTATCTCTCTAGGCCCCTGCATTGAATTGCACGTAATAGAGTGTGAAATGTTTATTTGTATTACTTGACTTGAATAAGTTAAGTAGAAATTTAAAGGATAGGTCTTTCTCTTCATGCATTCACGACTTCGCAAAAAGAGAGATATATGGGGTTACCTAGACCAATTCAAAGAGAAAACACAAATTAACCAATCACCTTTTTATTTAATATATGTACAATTTACACATGAGTCTTTTTCCTTCAAAAATATATATCTCCAAAATAATAAAAAGTAGAGATATATAAAAAAAGAAGGAAAATTCATAGTACAAACTTTATATTATGACCCAATATCCTTATCAGAATTGGCTAAATATAAATGAAAATTATAGGAAACACTTACCGAAGAAGTCATTTGCATTTTATTCTTCGCGGAAATGTTATTTCAGAATTAATTTGATAAATTTAATTGATGTATAAAAATAATATTTTATTTCTTTATAAAATCCTTTCATTTGATTCCTATCATAAGTTTAATATTATGCACTATTTTCATGCTTTTTCGTCATTATACATATGTGAAACTATTAATTCATTTATATACTAAAGAACAATTCTATGATACCATTGAATTAATTTATGAATCAATAGGATTATTGTATTCGATTGTTTGCTTTTTTAGATTAGAGTGTAAGCGAATTCAAATTCTTCATACTAAGATTGGATATATTTAATATTGATACATTTTTTATTAAAATCAGAAGGTGATTTTCAAATAATTGTTATAGTAAATTCTAAATATTTCGACTATGAAAAAAATTATTTTATATATTTTAATTATAATCTTAAACGAGATTAAAAAGAATGAGAAATTTTAGAATTTTTATATCTAATCTTTTTCATTCATATTTTTCATTATTTTAAAATTTTACTTGTTGTTTATTTGATACAACCTCTTTCATTTTAAATTGTAAGATTATCCCTCAAGGCCCCTGCATTATATTTCACCTAATAGAGTGTAAAAGTTTTATATGTATTACTTGACTTACATAAGTTAAGTAGAAATTTAAAGGATAGGTCTTTCTCTTCATGCATTCATGACTTCTGAAAAAGACACACATATGGGGCTACCTAGATCAATTCAAAGAGAAAACACAAATTAACCAATCACCTTATTATTTAATATATGTACAATTTACACATGGGTCCTTTTCCTTCAAAAATATATATCTCGAAAATAAAAAGTAGAGATATATAAAAAAAGAAGAAAATTCATAGTACAAACTTTATAATAAGACCCTATATCCTTATAATAATTGGCTATATATAAATGAATATTATAGGAAACACTTACCAAAGAAGTCATTTGAATTTTATTCATGCGAAAAAGTTATTTTAGAATTAATTTGATAAATTTAATTGATGTATAAAAATAATATTTTATTTCTTTATAAAATCTTTTCATTTGATTCCTCTCGTGAGATTAATATTATGCACTATTTTCATGCTTTTTCGTCATTTTATATATGTGAAACTATTAATTCATTTATATACAAAAGATCTATTCTATGATACCTTTGAATTAATATATGAATCAATAGGACTCTTGTATTCGATTGTATGCTTTGTGAGATTAGAGTGTAAGCGAATTCAAATTCTTCATACTAAGATTGGATAAATTTAATATTGATACATTTTTTATTAAAATCGGAAGGTGATTTTCAAATAATTATTATAGTAAATTCTAAATATTTCGACTATGAAAATAACTTATTTTATATATTTTAATTGTAATCTTAAACGAGATTAAAAAGAATCAGAAATTTTAGATTTTTTTATCTAATCTTTTTCATTCATATTTTACATTATTTTAAAATTTTATTTGTTGTTTATTTGTGTCAACATTTTGCATTTTAAATTGTTAGATTATCTATCTAGGCCCATGCATTGAATTACACCTAATAGAGTGTGAAATGTTTATTTGTATTACTTGACTTGAATAAGTTAAGTAGAAATTTAAAGGATAGGTCTTTCTCTTCATGCATTCACGACTTCTCAAAAAGACACATATGTGGGGTTACCTAGACCAATTCAAAGAGAAAACACAAATTAACCAATCACTTTATTATTTAATATCTTTACAATTTATACATTGGTCCTTTTCCATGAAAAATATATATCTCCAAAATAAAAAGTAGAGATATATAAAAAAAGAAGGAAAATTAATAGTACAAATTTATACTATGACCCAATATCCATATAAGAATTGGCTAAATATAAATGAAAATTATTGGAAACACTTACCGAAGAAGTCATTTGAATTTTATTCATGCGAAAAAGTTATTTTAGAATTAATTTGATAAATTTAATTGATGTATAAAAATAATATTTTATTTCTTTATAAAATCTTTTCATTTGATTCCTCTCGTGAGATTAATATTATGCACTATTTTCATGCTTTTTCGTCATTTTATATATGTGAAACTATTAATTCATTTATATACAAAAGATCTATTCTATGATACCTTTGAATTAATACATGAATCAATAGGACTCTTGTATTCGATTGTATGCTTTGTGAGATTAGAGTGTAAGCGAATTCAAATTCTTTATATTAAGATTGGATAAATTTAATATTGATACATTTTTTTATTAAAATCGGAAGGTGATTTTCCAATAATTATTATAGTAAATTATAAATATTTCGACTATGATAATAACTTATTTTATCTATTTTAATTATAATCTTAAACGAGATTAAAAAGAATCAAAATTTTTAGATTTTTTATATCTAATCTTTTTCATTCATATTTTATATTATTTTAAAATTTTATTTATTGTTTATTTGTGTTAACCTCTTTCATTTTAAATTGTAAGATTATCTATCTAGGCCCCTCCATTGAATTAAACCAAATAGAGTGTTAAATGTTTACTTGTATTACTTGACTTAAATAAGTTAAGTAGAAATTTAAGGGATAAGTCTTTCTCTTCATGCATTCATGACTTCTCAAAAAGAGAGATATATGGAGTTACCTAGACCAATTCAAAGAAAAAACACAAATTAACCAATCATCTTATTATTTAATATATGTACAATTTCACATGGGTCTTTTTCCTTCAAAAATATATATCTCCAAAATAAAAAGTAGAGATATATAAAAAAAGAAGGAAAATTAATAGTACAAACTTTATACTATGACCCAATATCCTTGTCAGAATTGGGTAAATATAAATGAAAATTGTAGGAAAAACTTAGCGAAGAAGTCATTCGCATTTTATTAATCGCTAAAATGTTATTTAAAAATTAATTTCATAAATTTAATTAATGTATAAAAATATTTTATTTCTTTATAAAATCCTTTCATTTGATTCCTTTAGTGAGATTAATATTATGCACTATTTTTATGCTTTTTTGTCATTATACATATGTGAAACTATTAATTCATTTATATACGAAAGATCTAATCTTTTATACCTTGGAATTAATATTTCAACTAATAGGATTCTTGTATTCGATTGTGTGTTTGTGAGATTAGAGTGTAAGCGAATTCAAATTCTTCATACTAAGATTGCATAAATTTAATATTGATACATTTATTATTAAAATCACAAGGTGATTCTCAAATAATTATTATAGTAAATTCTAAATAGTTCGACTATGAAAATAACTTATTTTATATATTTTAATTGTAATCTTAAACGAGATTAAAAAGAATCAGAAATTTTAGATTTTTTTATCTAATCTTTTTCATTCATATTTTACATTATTTTAAAATTTTATTTGTTGTTTATTTGTGTCAACATTTTGCATTTTAAATTGTTAGATTATCTATCTAGGCCCATGCATTGAATTACACCTAATAGAGTGTGAAATGTTTATTTGTATTACTTGACTTGAATAAGTTAAGTAGAAATTTAAAGGATAGGTCTTTCTCTTCATGCATTCACGACTTCTCAAAAAGACACATATGTGGGGTTACCTAGACCAATTCAAAGAGAAAACACAAATTAACCAATCACTTTATTATTTAATATCTTTACAATTTATACATTGGTCCTTTTCCATGAAAAATATATATCTCCAAAATAAAAAGTAAAGATATATAAAAAAAGAAGGAAAATTAATAGTACAAATTTATACTATGACCCAATATCCTTATAAGAATTGGCTAAATATAAATGAAAATTATTGGAAACACTTACCGAAGAAGTCATTTGCATTTTATTCATCGCGAAAAAGTTATTTCAGAATTAATTTGTTAAATTTAATTGATGTATAAAAATAATATTTTATTTCTTTATAAAATCCTTTCATTTGATTCCTCTGGTGGGATTAATATTATGCACTATTTTCATGCTTTTTCATCATTATACATATGTGAAACTATTAATTCATTTATATAGTAAAGATCTATTCTATGATACCTTTGAATTAATATATGAATCAATAGGATTCTTGTATTCGAATGTATGCTTTGTGAGATTAGAGTGTAAGCGAATTCAAATTCTTCATACTAAGATTGGATAAATTTAATATTGATACATTCTTTATTAAAATCGGAAGGTGAATTTCAAATAATTATTATAGTAAATTCTAAATATATTGACTATGAAAATAACTTATGTTATATATTTTAATTATATCTTAAACGAGATTAAAAACAATATGGAATATTATATTTTTTTATCTAATCTTTTTCATTCATATTTTACATTATTTTAAAATTTTATTTGTTGTTTATTTGTGCAACCTCTTTCATTTTAAATTGTAAGATTATCTATATAGGTCCCTACATTGAATTAAACCTAATAGAGTGTTAATTGTTTATTTGTATTACTTGACTTGAATAAGTTAAGTACAAATTTAAAGGATAGGTCTTTCTCTTCATGGATTCATGACTTCTCAAAAAGACACATATATGGGGTTACCTGGACCAATTCAAAGAGAAAACACAAATTAACCAATCACTTTATTATTTAATATCTTTACAATTTATACATTGGTCCTTTTTCATGAAAAATATATATCTCCAAAATAAAAAGTAGAGATAAATAAAAAAAGAAGGAAAATTAATAGTACAAATTTATACTATGACCCAATATCCTTATAAGAATTGGCTAAATATAAATGAAAATTATTGGAAACATTTACCGAAGAAGTCATTTGAATTTTATTCATGCGAAAAAGTTATTTTAGAATTAATTTGATAAATTTAATTGATGTATAAAAATAATATTTTATTTCTTTATAAAATCTTTTCATTTGATTCCTCTCGTGAGATTAATATTATGCACTATTTTCATGCTTTTTCGTCATTTTATATATGTGAAACTATTAATTCATTTATATACAAAAGATCTATTCTATGATACCTTTGAATTAATATATGAATCAATAGGACTCTTGTATTCGATTGTATGCTTTGTGAGATTAGAGTGTAAGCGAATTCAAATTCTTTATATTAAGATTGGATAAATTTAATATTGATACATTTTTTTATTAAAATCGGAAGGTGATTTTCCAATAATTATTATAGTAAATTATAAATATTTCGACTATGATAATAACTTATTTTATCTATTTTAATTATAATCTTAAACGAGATTAAAAAGAATCAAAAATTTTAGATTTTTTATATCTAATCTTTTTCATTCATATTTTATATTATTTTAAAATTTTATTTATTGTTTATTTGTGTTAACCTCTTTCATTTTAAATTGTAAGATTATCTATCTAGGCCACTCCATTGAATTAAACCAAATAGAGTGTTAAATGTTTACTTGTATTACTTGACTTAAATAAGTTAAGTAGAAATTTAAGGGATAAGTCTTTCTCTTCATGCATTCATGACTTCTCAAAAAGAGAGATATATGGAGTTACCTAGACCAATTCAAAGAAAAAACACAAATTAACCAATCATCTTATTATTTAATATATGTACAATTTACACATGGGTCTTTTTCCTTCAAAAATATATATCTCCAAAATAAAAAGTAGAGATATATAAAAAAAGAAGGAAAATTAATAGTACAAACTTTATACTATGACCCAATATCCTTATCAGAATTGGCTAAATATAAATGAAAATTGTAGGAAAAACTTAGCGAAGAAGTCATTCGCATTTTATTAATCGCTAAAATGTTATTTCAAAATTAATTTCATAAATTTAATTAATGTATAAAAATATTTTATTTCTTTATAAAATCCTTTCATTTGATTCCTTTAGTGAGATTAATATTATGCACTATTTTTATGCTTTTTTGTCATTATACATATGTGAAACTATTAATTCATTTATATACGAAAGATCTAATCTTTTATACCTTGGAATTAATATTTCAACTAATAGGATTCTTGTATTCGATTGTGTGTTTGTGAGATTAGAGTGTAAGCGAATTCAAATTCTTCATACTAAGATTGCATAAATTTAATATTGATACATTTTTTATTAAAATCACAAGGTGATTCTCAAATAATTATTATAGTAAATTCTAAATATTTCGACTATGAAAATAACTTATTTTATATATTTTAATTATAATCTTAAACGAGATTAAGAAGAATGAGAAATTTTAGAATTTTTATATCTAATCTTTTTCATTCATATTTTTCCTTATTTTAAAATTTTATTTGTTGTTTATTTGATTCAACCTCTTTCATTTTAAACTGTTAGATTATCTCTCTAGGCCCCTGCATTGAATTACACCTTATAGAGTGCTAAATGTTTATTTGTATTACTTGACTTGAATAATTAAGTAGAAAGTTAAAGGATAGGTCTTTCTCTTCAGGCATTCATGACTTCTCAAAAAGACACATATGTGGGGTTACGTGACCAATTCAAAGAGAAAACTCAAATTAATCCATCACCTTATTATTTAATATATGTACAATTTACACATGAGTCCTTTTCCTTCAAAAATATATATCTCCAAAATAAAAAGTAGAGATATATAAAAAAAGAAGGAAAATTAAAAGTACGAACTTTATAATATGACCCAATATCATCATCAAAATTGGCTAATATAAATGAAAATTATAGGAAACACTTACCGAAGAAGTCATTCGCATTTTATTCATCGCTAAAAAGTTTTTTCAGAATTAATTTGATAAATTTAATTGATGTATAAAAATAATATTTTATTTCTTTATAAAATCCTTTCATTTGATTCCGCTCGTGAGATTAATATTATGCACTATTTCCATGCTTTTTCATCATTATATATATGTGCAACTATTAATTCAGTTATATACAAAAGCTCAATTATTTTATACCTTGGAATTAATATTTCAACAAATAGGATTATTGTATTCGATTGTATGCTTTATTAGATTAGAGTGTAAGCGAATTCAAATTCTTCATACTAAGATTGGATAAATTTAATATTGATACATTTTTTATTAAAATCGGAAGTTGATTTTCAAATAATTATTATTGTAAATTCTAAATATTTCGACTATGAAAATAACTTATTTTATATATTTTAATTATAATCTTAAACCAGATTAAAAAGAATCAGAAATTTTAGATCTTTTATATCTAATCTTTTTCATTCATATTTTACAATATTTTAAAATTTTATTTGTTGTTTATTTATGTCAACTTTTTTGCATTTTAAATTGTTAGATTATCTCTCTAGGCCCCTGCATTGAATTACACCTTATAGAGTGCTAAGTGTTTATTTGTATTACTTGACTTGAATAAGTTAAGTAGATAGTTATAGGATAGGTCTTTCTCTTCAAGCATTCATGACTTCTCAAAATGACACATATGTGGGGTTACCTAGACCAATTCAAAGAGAAAACACAAATTAACCCATCACCTTATTATTTAATATATGCACAATTTACACATGGGTCCTTTTCCTTCAAAAATATATATCTCCAAAATTAAAAGTAGAGATATATAAAAATAAGAAGGAAAATTAATAATACGAACTTTATAATATGACCCAATATCCTTATGAGAATTGGCTAAATATAAATGAAAATTATAGGAAACACTTACCGAAGAAGTCATTCGCACTTTATTCATCGCTAAAAAGTTATTTCAGAATTAATTTGATAAATTTAATTGATGTATAAAAATAATATTTTATTTCTTTATAAAATCCTTTCATTTGGTTCCTCTTGTGAGATTAATATTATGCACTATTTTCATGCTTTTTCGTCATTATATATATGTGCAACTATTAATTCGTTAATATACGAAAGCTAAATTCTTTAATACCATTGAATTAATATATGAATCAATAGGATTATTGTATTCAATTGTATGGTTTTTTTAAATTAGAGTGTAAGGGAATTCAAATTCTTCATACTAAGATTGGATAAATTCAATATTGATACATTTTTTATTAAAATCGGAAGGTGATTTACAAATAATTATTATAGTTAATTCTAAATATTTCGACTATGAAAATAACTTATTTTATATATTTTAATTATAATCTGAAACGAGATTAAAAAGAATCAGAAATTTTGGATTTTTTATATCTAATCTTTTTCATTCATAATTTACATTATTTTAAAATTTTATTTGTTGTTTATTTGTGTCAACCTCTTTCATTTTAAATTGTAAGATTATCTATCTTGGCCCCTACATTGAATTAAACCTAATAGAGTGTTAAATGTTTATTTGTATTACTTGACTTAAATAAGTTAAGTAGAAATTTAAGGGATAGGTCTTTCTCTTCATGCATTCATGACTTCTCTTCATCCATTCATGACTTCTCAAGAATTTAATTATCCGAGTACTAACTTTCAAGTTTTAAAACCACTATTGAAAACATGTTGTCAATACATTTTCACATAATAATTCTTATAAAAACTTTTGAAATAGAGTTTCACTCTAACTACCGGGCGATTGTACCAACAAATAAAAGAGCACTACTCTAAATTAGACCGGATAACTAAACCTTAAAATCTAATTTTCAGATTTAAGTTTGTAATGAAAAATAATATATTTCTCTCTAACATTCTTAATATAAAATCTTAAATAAAAATAAAATCAATTCATTTTAGAAATTTTTACCTATTTAATATTTCGCAAGCATAACAACGTTATTATTACATCATGTTTATAAACAGCCAGCACAGTTAAATTTAATCACAGACAAATTAAATATAACATGTAAGAATAAAGCATAAAATAACTGTAAAGAAAATAAAATCCTTACAAAACTTCGACGCTATTCCCGTTGCTGGAAAACCTCCAAGCGGAATTTGCACTCCCATTTATTGAATCAAAAATCTAAATTATTACAAAAACATTACAAGTTCCTCTCAAAAAGAGAAGAACTCTAAAACTAAGAGAATTGAACTAAAAACTAAGAGAAAAACTAAGAAAAGCTTGAAAACTAAGAAAAACTTAAAAACTAAGAAATGAGAGAAAGAAAGAAGAGAGAAGTGTGTTTTGAAGGTGAGTTTTGAAGTGAAGGGAAGGGGTATTTATAGGTGAGGATGGAGAGAAAAAATGAGTAAAAAAATGTTAAAAAAATGCAAAAACGCGTAATGGAAATGCTGAGGTCATTAATGACGTCAGCATGACGTCATGGGGGCGGTTGCATGTGAAAAATGGGGCGAAAAGGCATCGATGCGCGCGGAAGGGGCTGCTGGGTGCGCAGCTCGGCGCGCGTGAACAGTAGCCGCGCGCTGAGGTGCGCGCGGATTGGAGACCTGGCGCGCTGGGGCGCTGGGGCGCGCGGCTGGGCACTTGGGCGCGATTTTCTCCTTTTTGACATTTTTGACCTTTTTGACCCATTTTGTCCAATTTTTCCATGTTTGTTGACCTTTCCCCACTTATTTATTAATATATTTGTGATATATTGCTTCAAGTATTCCTCTTTGAGTCTTTAAGTTGCGTTTTTAAGCCAAAATACCTGAAAAACAATAAAAATACCCGTGATTCCGAAAAAGACAAATTTATATAAATATATGATAAAACATATAAATATATATATATTTTTAATCAATTAATGTGCATAAAATCATGGTTATTTTAGTGCTTTTTGAGCACTTATCACAACCCCCAACCAGCTTCTTGCTAGTCCCTTAGCAAGAGAAGCGATAAAAACTAAAAATTAAACTATCCTAAATCACTTTCGTGGATTGAAACGGTTGCATTTAGCCTATGCAACAAGCCTTTAAACCCCTAGGTTGCCCTAGTGGACGAGTTTGAGTCTCGTGAGGGTTTTCAGTAATGATACCCACAAACATTGAACTAACTGTAAAAATCAAAAGAAACTATAAAAACAATCAAATCAAAAACTAAAATTACAACACAATCAAAAATTAATTTAAGAATAAAAGAAAACAACATATCACAAAAAGGTCTCATACTTTTTTTAATCTCCTTTAATATCATAATTAAAATCTCAAGCATAAGTTATTTTAATCTCTTTAAACAATCATGATTTATTATAATAATTAGTCGAAAATAATTTTCATATTTCCTATAAAAAATGTATCAATTTAATTTTACCCAATTTCAGTGTCATGAATCAGAATTCGCTTCGACTCTATTCCTCACAAGTCAATACTCTCAAAACACTGAATCCTATGGGTTCAAACACTCATACTAATTTATATGCGAAAGAGTTGATGTATAGAAATGAACTAATATGTTCGCATATGTATAAAGAATAAAGGCTCAAAGTGTTATTTTAACATTGATCTCATGAAAGGAATCGAATGTATAAATTATAAAGATGTCATATATAAAAATTATTTTCATGCATAAATCAAACTCATTAAGAAAGAATTTCAAGATATATGCTTTTTACAAATGAAGAAATTGCAATGACTTTTTAGGGAATTACTTCCTATATCTTTCTTTTGTATTTAGCCTTTACTCACAACTTTGTAGGCAATGTGGGTCATAGTATGTAGATGATACTATATTTTTTTATCTCTCTATTTTTTTTCTGAATATCTATATATATATTGTTTTTTCAATATATGTATATTTTAGAGAGTCAACCCATGTACAGATTGTACATTTTGTTTTTTGGAATTTGGTGAGTGGTTAATTTTGTGGCCTTTCTGTTTGATCTTGGTTTAGGTAACCCCATATATGTCTTTTTGTTTTTGTAGCAGTCATGCATGAATGAGATATAAGCATATACTATCTATTTCTACTCAAATCATTTAATCTAAACAAAAATAATAATAATAAATATATGATACTCTATTAAGATGAGAAAAAATTCATACATTCAATACTAATACCTATAGAGATCATCTAAACATTTGAATAAATAAGAAATGTGTTTGGAGTAGAAAAATATATATTTCACTCTGAATAAAAGAAATTAGGCTCAAATTATATCTCACAAGGGTAGTCTCCACTAAAAAAAATTCTTAAACACCGATTTTGGGTTTAATATAATTTCCACATTTTATCAAGAAATACTAGTCATGATATGTTTTCAAAAATTAATCTAATAGTACCAAATACTTAACTATTTACTTAAATTTGACTTAAAGAAATGATAAATTTTTGTGAGAATTTTTTTATTTTTTATTAAGCATGGTAACTTTTCACCACCCCCAACCTAGAACTTACATTGTCCTCAATGTAACAACTTCAAATTAAAGATAAAGAGAAAAGAGGAGAAAGATTACCTATTTCTTGAGAATGTGTAAGTAGTAATGAAGAAATGCAGGTGCATCCATCATATTCATCATTAAAGTGTATACAGACAAATCGCTGTGAACTTCTAACATCTCAACAAATATTTTTAGTTTTAACAATTTTAAAAATTATTCACATATAATTAAACTAAAATAAACAATAAAATCAAGTAAATAAAACAAATAACAACAAAAAAATTACCTAAAATGATGGGTTGCCTCCCATCCAGCGCTTAGTTTAACGTCTTAGCAAGACGTATCTTTTTGGTGCTAAGGGTTACTCAGCCAAATGCAATCTATTTCAGCAATGTTGTTTGGTTCTTCTAAATAAGGCTTGACACGATGGCCATTGACTTTGAACGTTTTTTGTGTCTTAGAGTCCAATAGCTCTACCACTCCATGTTCAAATACTTGAACTATTTTGAATGGTCCATCCCATCTTGATCTCAGCTTTCCTGGACACAATCTCAAACGAGAGTTAAATAAAAGAACTTTCATTCCAGGGTGAAGCGTCTTAGGAACTAGCCTCTTGTCATGATAGCGCTTAGTACGCTCCTTGTATAATTTGGCATTCTCATAGGCTTCATTCCTAATTTCTTCCAACTCATGAAGCTGGAGTAATCGTTTTTCACCTGCTTTATCTAAATCCATGTTTAACTCTTTAATTACCCAGTAAGCCTTGTGTTCAAGTTCAACTGGAAGGTGGCGCGCTTTCTCAAAGATTAACCGGTAAGGGCTCATCCCAATAGGTGTTTTGTAAGCGGTGCGATATGCCCATAAGGCATCATTTAACTTAAATGCCCAATCCTTCCTTGAAGGACGCACAATGCGTTCCAATATTCCCTTAATTTGCCTATTACTTACTTCCACTAAACCGAAAGTTTGAGGATGATATGGAGTAGCTACTTTATGTGTGATGTTGTACTTGTTTAGTACTCCATCAAAGAGTTTGTTACAAAAATGGCTACCTCCATCACTTATTATAGCTCTAGGTGTTCCGAACCTACTGAATATTAAATCTTTCAAGAATTTCACAACAACATTAGCATCATTGGTTTTGGTGGGGATAGCTTCTACCCACTTGGATACATAATCCACAGCAACCAAAATGTATTGAAAACCATTAGATGGGGGAAAAGGACCCATAAAGTCAATCCCCCATACATCAAAGAGTTCAACAACTAAATTAGATGTCAAAGGCATTTCATCTCTTTTGCTTATGTTTCCTGTTCTTTGACATCTATCACATTGTGCACAAAACATATGAGCATCTTTAAAAAGAGTGGGCCAAAAGAATCCAGACTGTAATTGATGAGTGCTCAAAAAGCACTAAAATAACCATGATTTTATGCACATTAATTGATTAAATATATATATATATATATATATATATATATTTGTCTTTTCGGAATCACGGGTATTTTTATTGTTTTTCAGGTATTTTGGCTTAAAAACGCAACTTAAAAACTCAAAGAGGAATACTGGAAGCAATACATCACAAATATATTAATAAATAAATGGGGAAAGGTCAACAAATATGGAAAAATTGGACAAAATGGGTCAAAAACGACAAAAATGTCAGAAAGGAGAAAATCGTGCCGCCGCGCCGCCCGGCCGCCGCGCCGCCCGGCCGCCGCGCCCCAGCGCCCAGCTCCGCCCCAAGCTGTGCGCGGAACTGTTCATCCGCACTGCACTGTTCATCCGCGGTACTGTGCAGCCTCGGCACTGTTCATCCGCGGTACTGTGCAGCCTCGGCACTGTTCATCCGCGGTACTGTTCATACCCGGTACTGTGCAGCCGCCCCCCGTCATCAAATGACGTCAGCAATCACTAATCCGCGTTTTTACATTTTTTTAACATTTTTTTCTCCCATTTATTGAATCAAAGAGCTAAAATATTACAAAAACATAACTAGTTCTTCCCAAAAAGGGAAGAACTCTAAATCTAAGAGAAATTAACTAAGAAAAGCTAAAAACTAAGAAAACATAAGAAAAACTAAAAAAAATCCTAAAAATATAAGAAAAGAGAGAAAAGAATGTATTTTGGGGTTTTTGAAGTGAAGGGAAGGGGGGTATTTATAGGTGAGTATGGAGAGAAAAAGTAGAGAAAAAAATGTTAAAAAAATGTAAAAACGCGGATTAGTGATTGCTGACGTCATTTGATGACGTCAGCATGACGGGGGGCGGCTGCACAGTACCGGGTATGAACAGTACCGCGGCTGCACAGTACCGGAGATGAACAGTGCCGAGGCTGCACAGTACCGCGGATGAACAGTTCCGCGCGCAGCTTGGGGCGGAGCTGGGCACTGGGGCGCGGCGGCGCAATTTTCTCCTTTCTGACATTTTTGTCGTTTTTGACCCATTTTGTCCAATTTTTCCATATTTGTTGACCTTTCCCCATTTATTTATTAATATATTTGTGATGTATTGCTTCCAGTATTCCTCTTTGAGTTTTTAAGTTGCGTTTTTAAGCCAAAATACCTGAAAAACAATAAAAATACCCGTGATTCCGAAAAGACAAATTTATATAAATATATATATTTTTAATCAATTAATGTGCATAAAATCATGGTTATTTTAGTGCTTTTTGAGCACTCATCAGTAATACCTTACGGGCTGTCTTTTCACCACCAAAATGACCCCCACAATGAAGTTCATGACAAAAAGTTAGAATGCTCTTATGTTCTTCTTCAGGTACACATCTCCGGATGACTTGATCTTGACCAATCTTATATAAATAAGGGTCATCCCAGAAATAGTCCTTAATAGTTTTAAAAAACCTTTTCTTGTCCTGATATGAAGTGTTAGGTCGCAAAACACGAGTGGCAAGATAGTTTACAATATCAACATACCATGGGTTCGGACCTATGAAAAATAACTGTTCATCAGGAAAGGTTTCAACTATATCTTCATTACTCTCATCTTTAAGAGAATTGAAGTCAGAAATAAACCTAGACAAATGGTCAGCTACTAAGTTTTCACTGCCTTTCTTATCCTTGATTTCTAGGTCAAATTCTTGTAACAGTAAGCCCACCTGATTAATCTTGGCTTGGCATTTGGTTTACTTAATAGGTATCTTAAAGCAGCATGATCAGAATGCATAATCACTTTAGATCCTACTAAATAAGACCGAAATTTTTCCAAAGAAAACACTATAGCCAAGAATTCCTTTTCAGTGGTGGTATAATTCATTTGGGCATCATTGAGTGTTTTGCTAGCATAGTAGATGACATGCAAACGCTTATCCACTCTTTGTCCCAGGACTGCTCCTATAGCATAATCAGAAGCGTCACACATTATTTCAAAAGGTAAAGACCAGTTTGGTGCCATAATAACAGGGGTAGATGATAGTTTATCTTTCAAGGTATTAAAGGAAATAAGGCAGTCATTGTTGAAATCAAAATAAGTATCTTTGGATAGCAAGTTACATAAGGGACGACTTATTTTAGAGAAATCTTTAATAAATCGTCTGCAAAATCCTGCATGTCCTAAGAAGCTTCTTATCCCCTTCATAGATGTAGGGGGAGGTAGTTTGGATATCAATTCAACTTTTGCCTTATCAACTTCAATACCCTTGTTTGAAATTATATGTCCTAAAATTATCCCTTGTTGAACCATAAAATGACTTTTCTCCCAACTAAGGGTGAGATTGCATTCAATGCATCTTTCTAAAACCAATGTTAATTTATGTAAGCAATCATCAAATGAGTTCCCAAAGATAGAGAAATCGTCCATGAAAATCTCAATGAAGTTTTCCACCATGTCCGAGAAAATAGATATCATGCATCTCTGGAAAGTGGCAGGGGCATTGCATAACCCAAATGGCATTCTGCGAAAAGCAAATGTCCCAAAAGGACATGTAAATGTGGTCTTTTCCTGATCTTCTGGTCCTATGGGTACTTGATAATATCCAGACAATCCATCCAAAAAACAGTAAAATTCGTGCCCAGCTAATCTTTCCAACATTTGATCAATGAATGGAAGAGGAAAGTGATCCTTTTTCGTATATAAATTTAGTTTCCTAAAA
This sequence comes from Hippophae tibetana, assembly GCA_037013495.1. Lineage (NCBI taxonomy): Eukaryota > Viridiplantae > Streptophyta > Magnoliopsida > Rosales > Elaeagnaceae > Hippophae > Hippophae tibetana. Next base: position 457,217 of record CM072811.1, read on the forward strand.
TCTATACACATTCTCCATCCAGTGATTATTCTAGTGGGCACTAATTCACTTTTGTCATTTTTAACAACTGTTATCCCAGATTTCTTTGGTACCACATGCACTGGAGTAACCCACTTACTATCCACAATAGGATAGATAATCCCTTCTTCTAATAATTTAAGAATTTCTTTTTTAACTACCTCTTGCATGTTTGGGTTTAGTCTTCTTTAGGCCTCTCGTACAGGTTTAGCACCATCCTCCAAGTTGATCTTGTGCATACACATTGTTGGACTAATGCCTCTTATATCCCCTATACTCCAACCTATAGATTTCTTAAACTATTTAAGCACTTTGATGAGTTCCTTTTCTTGTGGTTTGGTCAAGGTTGAAGAAATTATCACTGGATAAGTTTCTCCTTCTCCCAAAAACACATATTTTAAGTGCTCAGGTAAGTCTTTGAGTTCAAGTTCATGTGGATTGGCCTCTTTAATGGATGAAGAACTGGGTAGATTTAAAAGTGTACTAGATTTTGTCATTACTTCATTATTGTCTAGTTGTTCAAGGTACCCCTTAATTTCTTCATCAAAATCTTCTTCAACCTTTTCAAGTGTAAGAACAGTTTCAAGCTTGTCTTCTATTCTGGTTTGGAAAAAGGTGCTTTGGACAAGATTATCCAAAGGATCAACATCGAATATTTCATCGATGGCAGAAATAGAAGGAAAAGGTGAAGAATCAAAAACTTTAAAATGAACAGTCTCTCCTAAGACTATCATTGTCAAATTTCCATCTTGGACATCAATAATAGTTTTAGTAGTTGCCATAAATGGTCTACCAAGCAATATTGTGTGCTCTCTGTCCAATGCTGGATTTTCTTGCATATCCAGAACCATAAAGTCAACAGGTATTATCAGTTTGTCTACCTGTACCAACACATCCTTAACTATTCCCTCTGGATATTTATGAGATCTATCTGCAAGTTGAAGGGACATAGTTGTGGGTTTTAAATCCCCTAGATTGAGCTGTAAGAATATAGAGTAGGGCATCAAATTTATACTAGCACCTAAATCAAGCATTGCTTTAGCAACCTTCCTATCCCCCATAGTTATGTTTATAATAAAACTTCCAGGGTCTTTCAACTTAGGGGGTAGTTTGTGCTGAAGTACAGCGCTAGAAATTTCTGATACTACTACTCGTTCATTCAGTTCATACCTCCTTTTCTTAGTGTTCAACTCTTTGAAAAACTTGGCATATGAGGGCACATTTATGATCACTTCTAATAATGGTAAATTGATATTTACTTTAGAGAGCATATTAAAAAGATCATAGAATTGCTTATCTTGTTTGGATTCTTTTAACCGGTGGGGAAAAGGTACTTGCATCTGGTGTGGTTCTGTTGTCTTTTGAATTTTGGGGGTGTCAGATGACACCCCAATGAGTTTTTCAGAAGGCTTGTTAAGTTTAACACTTGTTTCTCCTTTTTGCGAGATTAGAATATCGCCTTCTTTGTTACCTGAACTACAAGGTCGATTGTTAGAGATTTCAGGTAAACTGGTATTGACTACCTTACCACTTCGAAGGGTTCTTACATCCTTTGCTTGTTCTGGTTGACTGGGCAACTTTCCTGGTTCTTTCTTTTGCATTTGTTCAGCCAGTTGCCCAACTTTAGATTCAATCCTTTTAACCGAAGCCTCCATGGTGTTCAACCTTTGATTAGTCATCAATTGGTTGTCACGACTAACTTGAATAAAAGCATTCAAGCTGTCTTCTAAGGTTGGCTTAAAAGATTGGCTTGGTGGGTAAGGGTGGTTGTTATCCGACCTTAGTGTTGGATATTGGGTGTAGGCTGGGTGATTATAGCTGTTTGGATGATACCTTTGAAAAGATTGGACTTCCTCTATGGCATCGACACTAGAATCACAAGTATATGAACAATTATGAGTACCATGCCCAATTGAACAACACACTTTACATACCTCTTGATTTGAAATTTGGTGGGTAGTGAGAAATTGCACTTGTTTAGTCAATTCAGCAAGTTGCAAGGTTATCTCATTATCAGAGCCAACTTCATTGACCCTTGCTTTCCTTCTACCACCTCTTTGTTGGGAATTAGAACCCAATAGCTCATAAAGATTATAGGTTTCCTCTGCGGTTTTTTCTCCTACAGCACCTCCAGCAGCATTATCAACCATGTATTGACTCTGCTGTGTCAATCCATCATAAAAGAATTGGTTTTGTAGCTGTAATGGAAAGCTATGATTTTGACATTGAATGAAAAGGAGTTTGAATCGTTCCCAAGCTTCATGAAAGGGCTCTTCATACATTTGAGAAAATGTTGCTATCTTTGTTCTTAGATCAACAGTCTTTTGATGGGAATAGAACCTACCCATAAAAATTTCATAGACTGCCTCCCAAGTTTTAAGAGAACCTGACTGTAGAGTAATGAACCATGACCAAGCTTTATCTTTGAGGGTGTAAGGAAAACACCTCATCCTAAGTTGATCTTCATTTATTGCATGTAGTGGAAAGGTTTGGACAATAGCATAGAATTCTCGAATGAAATGCAAAGGGTCTTCATTAGGGATACCGTAAAAGGAAGGCAACAAAGAATAATGAATCTTTTTCAATTCATAATACCTTGCAGCCTCTTGTAATTGGATGCCGGAAGTTACATTGCCAATGATTGGCATTGTATAGTCTTTCATCTTTTTCCGCCTATCTTCAGCATCTCCCATGGATGTTTGTAGTTGAAAATGATCCTCCTCCTATTGTGTATCAACATTTTGCTCTTAAAAATAATAGTAGATATCTCTAAGAAATATTTATAACTTGATAAAACGTAAAGGCTTAAAGCAAAAAGGTGCAAGGAACCTAAATTTTTTTTGTTGTTTTTTTTAATTTTAATTTTAACGAATAGACACAATTTTTGAAACAAACGAATTTATTTCATTTGAATTTTATTACACGCAAAATAAAACTAAAACAAAGGAAAATACAATAATAGGTGACCTCCCATGTATGACTAAAATATATCGTCTTCTAGTAAGACGTTGCTTGGAGATTGCAAAATGAAAAACTCAATGTCTCATCTTCATTGAATTCATTTGACTATCAAATTAGTCTTTGCTTTGTTTTTGCAAATGTTCAACTAACTGTTCTACTTGAACTTCCACCTTTTTGATAGAAGCTTCCACAGAGTCCAACCGTTGATTGGTTTTAGATTGGTTATCCCTACAAACTTGAATAAAAGAATTCAAGTTGTCCTCCAGGGTTGGTTTATTGGGAATGCTTCTTGGAATAGGTGGGTGGAATTGCTGGCCTGCCTAGTTTGAGCTTTGAGTGAAAGGAGGGTTGTTTTGCCTCCAGGAGAAATTTGGATGACTTCTCCACCCAGGATTATAGGTATTTGAATTGGGGTCAAACCTTGGTCTCTGTTGATATGCTCCCAACACATTAACCTGTTCAGGTCCAGTTGTTGTTTCTCCTTGATATGGACAGGCTTCAGTACCATGTCCCATGTTGCTATACAAACCATATTGTTCATTATTGGTGTTGGTTTGTGTAGTGAGAAGGGCAACTTGCTTGGTCAGTTGAACAAGTTGTTGTTGAACTTCATTACTGGAGTTGATTTCATGAACTCCAGCTTTTCTCACTCGGGAGCTTTTCTGTTGGGAATTAGCACCCAACATCTCAAAGAGGTTATACGTCTCTGAGGCAGTCTTTTCTCCTATTGCTCCTCCTGCAGCGTTGTCGACAATGAACTGACATTGTTGTGTAAGTCCATCGTAAAAGAATTGGTTCTACAACTGCAGGGGAAAGCTGTGATGGGGACATTGAGTGAGAAACATTTTGAACCTATCCCAAGCTTCATGGAATGGTTCTCCTTCCATCTGAGAGAAAGTAGCAATCTTTCCTCTCAACTCTGATGTTTTTTGGTGGGAATAGAATTTTTCCCATGAATTTATTGTAAATGTTACCCCATGTCATCAGAGAACCTGGGGGAAGTGACATCAACCAAGCTTTGGCCTTATCCTTTAAGGTGTAGGGGAAACATCTCATTCTAAGTTGATCCTCGTTTAGAATACCGAGGGGGAGTGTTTGGACCGTAGCATAAAAATCTCTCATGAAGGAAAGAGAATCTTCATTAGGTAGCCCATAAAAGGAAGGAAGCATAGAAAAATGAATATTTTTTAGATCATAATTCCGAGCAGCCTCACCCAACTGGATAGCGGCAGTTGCCGTGCCAATCACCGGTCTTGCAAACTCCTTCATAGTGGTTTCCCTAACATGTTGGTTTTCTTACATTTCTTTTGGTTCTAGTAAAGGATTAAGACTTGGTTCTATGTTTGGCTCAAAAACAGGTTGATGGGTGGAATCCAGTTTTGTTGACACTTGTTTAAATTTATGAATATTATTTACATATGGTGTAAGGGGGTTTCCTAAGGATCTCCTACCACACATAGACTATTGTAAACGTAAATTTAAAACTCTTGTCAACAAAATAAAAAATTTAGAGAAACTTTACATGGTATTTAATACAAAACACTAAACAAAATTAAGCAATTTTTATTTTATTTTTTTATTTTTATTATTTTTTTATTATTTTTTTTAAATAACATAATCAGTATTAACCAAGAGTGCTCCCAGGAAAGAATGGTGGTGCAACGGCTCCTTAAAAACCATTCTCCTAGCCAGAACAACGTTCCCAGGAAAGACTAGTGGCACAAAGACTTCCAAGAACTAGTCTCCTAGACAGAACTCCCTTAGATTTTTACTTTTCATGCTATTTAGTTAATTATGTATAAATTCAAGTAATTTCTTTTTGAACGGTAATTTTATTTTACTATTCACGCTATATTATTTCTTTAAAAATTTTGAAATTTTAATTTTTTTAATTTTTTAATTTTTTTTTACTATTCATGAACGGTAATTTTATTCTACTATTCACGCTATATTATTTCTTATTAACTTAAAATTTTTAAAATTTTAATTTTCAAATTATTTTTACTATTAAAAAAAATTATTTTATTTTATTTATTTATTTTATTTTATTATTATTATTATTTTATTATTTCTTATGAATTTTGAAATTTGATTATTATTTTTTTATTATTAAAAAAATCACAATTATTTACAGCACAAAAATGTTTTTAAAATTTTGATAAATAATTTAAAAACGCTATTCCTTCCCTGGCAACGGCGCCAAAAACTTGATGAACGAAAACCGGCATCGCCGATTCTTGCCAATACTTTGGTTTTAATATTTATAAAACTCTCGCAAGTGCACGAATCATTTCGAAGAAAATGATAAGTATACTCCCAAGGTCGATCTAAGGAAAGAATGTATGTGGTTTTTAATTTATTATTCAAACTTTAAAAAAAAACGAAATTAAATCCTAATAACATAAAAATAAACATAGATACAAATTCAATAAATATTTATCTAAAAATAAATATAAATATAGATTCAATAAATATTTATGCAAATTTTATCATTTATATTAGTGGAGTATTTATGGATATAATAACTAAATTAATTATGGTTGCTCTTATTATCTAGGTTATTAAAGATATAAATTTATATTTTATTGATTCTCTCTTTTTTATATAAATACCACCTTTGGTGGGGTTAGATATTCTTTGTTAACTAAACAAATCAATTAACACCTATGGGTGGGGTTGATAACTAATTTGGTTAATTAAATTAATTCCTTTTTCTAAGAGATTTGAAAATGAACCATTTAAATGCCACCTTTGGTGGGGTTAGACAATTTAAACTTTATTCAAGGTGTCCAAATTAAACATAAGAATTTAATTATCCGAGTACTAACTTTCAAGTTTTAAAACCACTATTGAAAACATATTGTCAATACATTTTCACATAATAATTCTTATAAAAACTTTTGAAATAGAGTTTCACTCTAACTACCGGGCGATTGTACCAATAAATAAAAGAGCACTACTCTAAATTAGACCGGATAACTAAACCTTAAAATCTAATTTTCAGATTTAAGTTTGTAATGAAAAATAATATATTTCTATCTAACATTCTTAATATAAAATCTTAAATAAAAATAAAATCAATTCATTTTAGAAATTTTTACCTATTTAATATTTCGCAAGCATAACAACGTTATTATTACATCATGTTTCTAAACAGCCAGCACAATTAAATTTAATCACAGACAAATTAAATATAACATGTAAGAATAAAGCATAAAATAACTGTAAAGAAAATAAAATCCTTACAGAACTTCGACGCTATTCCCGTTGCTGGAAAACCTCCAAGCGGAATTTGCACTCCCATTTATTGAATCAAAAAGCTAAATTATTACAAAAACATTACAAGTTCCTCTCAAAAAGAGAAGAACTCTAAAACTAAGAGAATTGAACTAAAAACTAAGAGAAAAACTAAGAAAAGCTTGAAAACTAAGAAAGAAACTAAGAAAAACTTAAAAACTAAGAAATGAGAGAAAGAAAGAAGAGAGAAGTGTGTTTTGAAGGTGTGTTTTGAAGTGAAGGGAAGAGGGTATTTATAGGTGAGGATGGAGAGAAAAAATGAGTAAAAAAATGTTAAAAAAATGCAAAAACGCGTAATGGAAATGCTGAGGTCATTAATGACGTCAGCATGACGTCATGGGGCGGTTGCACATGAAAAATGAGGCGAAAAGGCATCGGCGCGCGTGAACAGTAGTCGCGGGCTGAGGCGCGCGCGGGCATGGGCGCTGGGGCGCGCGGCTGGGCACTTGGGCGCGATTTCCTCCTTTTTGACATTTTTGACCTTTTTGACCCATTTTGTCCAATTTTTCCATATTTGTTGACCTTTCCCCACTTATTTATTAATATATTTGTGATATATTGCTTCAAGTATTCCTCTTTGAGTCTTTAAGTTGCGTTTTTAAGCCAAAATACCTGAAAAACAATAAAAATACCCGTTATTCCGAAAAAGACAAATTTATATAAATATATGATAAAACATATAAATATATATATATTTTTAATCAATTAATGTGCATAAAATCATGGTTATTTTAGTGCTTTTTGAGCACTTATCAGTTACCTAGACCAATTCAAAGAGAAAACACAAATTAACCAATCACCTTATTATTTAATATATGTACAATTTACACATGGGTCATTTTCCTTCAAAAATATATATCTCCAAAATAAAAAGTAGAGATATATAAAAAAAGAAGGAAAATTAATAGTACAAACTTTATACAATGACCCAATATCCTTATCAGAATTGGCTAAATATCAATGAAAATTATAGGAAACACTTACCGAAGAAGTCATTTGCATTTTATTAATCGCCAAAGAGTTATTTCAAAATTAATTTGATAAATTTAATTGATGTATAAAAATAATATTTTTTTTTAAAATCCATTCATTTGATTCCTCTCGTGAGATTAATATTATGCACTATTTTCATGCTTTTTCGTCATTATACATATGTGAAACTATTAATTCATTTATATACGAAAGATCTAATCTTTTATACCTTGGAATTAATATTTCAACCAATAGGACTCTTGTATTGGATTGTGTGCTTTTAGAGTGTAAGCAAATTCAAGTTCTTCATACTAAGTTGGATAAATTCAATATTGATACATTTTTTATTAAAATCGGAAGGTGATTTTCAAATAATTATTATAGTAAATTCTAAATATTTCGACTATGAAAATAACTTATTTTATATATTTTAATTATAATTCTAAACGAGATTAAAAAGAAAGAGAAATTTAAGATTTTTTATATGTAATCTTTTTCATTCCTATTTTACGTTATTTTAAAATTTTATTTGTTGTTTATTTGTGTTAACCTCTTTCATTTTAAATTGTAAGATTATCTATCTAGGCCTCTGCATTGAATTAAACCTAATAGAGTGTTAAATGTTTATTTGTATTACTTGACTTGAATAAGTTAAGTAGAAATTTAAAGGATAGGTCTTTCTCTTCATGCATTCATGACTTCTCAAAAAGAGACATATACGGGGTTACCTACACCAATTCAAAGAGAAAACTCAAATTAACCTATCACCTTATTATTTAATATACGTACAATTTACACATGGGTCCTTTTCCTTCAAAAATATATATCTCCAAAATAAAAAGTAGAGATATATAAAAAAGAAGGAAAATTAATAGTACAAACTTTATACTATGACCCAATATCCTTATTAGAATTGGCTAAATATAAATGAAAATTATAGGAAACACTTACCGAAGAAGTCATTCGCATTTTGTTATTCGCCAAAAAGTTATTTCAAAATTAATTTGATAAATTTAATTGATGTATAAAAATAATATTTTATTTCTTTACAAAATCCTTTCATTTGATTCCTCTCGTGAGATTAATATTATGCACTCTTTTCATGCTTTTTCGTCATTATACATATGTGAAACTATTAATTCATTTATATACGAAAGATCTAATCTTTTATACCTTGGAATTAATATTTCAACCAATAGGATTCTTGTATTTCATTGTGTGCTTTGTGAGATTAGAGTGTAAGCGAATTCAAATTCTTCATACTAAGATTGGATAAATTTATTATTGATACATTTTTTATTGAAATCGTAAGGTGATTTTCAAATAATTATTTTAGTATATTCTAAATACTTCGACTATGAAAACAACTTATTTTATATATTTTAATTATAATCTTAAACGAGATTAAAAAGAATGATAAATTTTAGATTTTTTATATATAATCTTTTTCATTCATATTTTACATTATTTTAAAATTTTATTTGTTGTTTATTTGTGTCAACCTCTTTCATTTTAAATTGTAAGATTATCTATCTAGGCCTCTGCATTGAATTAAACCAAATAGAGTGTTAAATGTTTATTTGTATTACTTGACTTGAATAAGTTAAGTAGAAATTTAAAGGATAGGTCGTTCTCTTCATGCATTCATGACTTCTCAAAAAGAGACATATACGGGGTTACCTACACCAATTCAAAGGGAAAACACAAATTAAGCAATCACCTTATTATTTAATATACGTACAATTTACACATGGGTCCTTTTCCTTCAAAAATATATATCTCCAAAATAAAAAGTAGAGATATACAAAAAAGAAGGAAAATTAATAGTACAAACTTTATACTATGACCCAATATCCTTATTAGAATTGGCTAAATATAAATGAAAATTATAGGAAATACTTACCGAAGAAGTCATTCGCATTTTGTTATTCGCCAAAAAGTTATTTCAAAATTAATTTGATAAATTTAATTGATGTATAAAAATAATATTTTATTTCTTTATAAAATCCTTTCATTTGATTCCTCTCGTGAGATTAATATTATGCACTCTTTTCATGCTTTTTCGTCATTATACATATGTGAAACTATTAATTCATTTATATACGAAAGATCTAATCTTTTATACCTTGGAATTAATATTTCAACCAACAGGATTCTTGTATTCCATTGTGTGCTTTGTGAGATTAGAGTGTAAGCGAATTCAAATTCTTCATACTAAGATTGGATAAATTTATTATTGATACATTTTTTATTGAAATCGTAAGGTGATTTTCAAATAATTATTATAGTATATTCTAAATACTTCGACTATGAAAACAACTTATTTTATATATTTTAATTATAATCTTAAACGAGATTAAAAAGAATGATAAATTTTAGATTTTTTATATATAATCTTTTTCATTCATATTTTACATTATTTTAAAATTTTATTTGTTGTTTATTTGTGTCAACCTCTTTCATTTTAAATTGTAAGATTATCTATCTAGGCCCCTGCGTTGAATTAAACCTAATAGAGTGTTAAATGTTTATTTGTCTTACTTGACTTAAATAAGTTAAGTAGAAATTTAAGGGATAGGTCTTTCTCTTCATGCATTCATGACTTCTCAAAAAGAGACATATATGGGGTTACCTAGACCAATTCAAAGAGAAAACACAAATTAACTCATCACCTTATTATTTAATATATGTACAATTTACACATGAGTCCTTTTCCTTCAAAAATATATATCTCCAAAATAAAAAGTAGAGATATATAAAAAAAGAAGGAAAATTCATAGTACAAACTTTATACTATGACCCAATATCCTTATCAGAATTGGCTAAATATAAATGAAAATGATAGGAAACACTTACCGAAGAAGTCATTCCCATTTTATTAATCGCCAAAAAGATATTTCAAAATTAATTTGATAAATTTAATTGATGTATAAAAATAATATTTTATTTCTTTATAAAATCCTTTCATTTGATTCCTCTCGTGAGATAAATATTATCCACTATTTTCATGCTTTTTCGTCATTATACATATGTGAAACTATTAATTCATTTATATACGAAAGATCTAATCTTTTATACCTTGGAATTAATATTTCAACCAATAGGATTCTTGTATTCGATTATGTGCTTTGTGAGATTAGAGTGTAAGCGAATTCAAATTCTTCATACTAAGATTGCATAAATTTAATATTGATACATTTTTTATTGAAATCGGAAGGTGATTTTCAAATAATTATTATAGTAAATTCTAAATATTTCGACAATGAAAATAACTTATTTTATATATTTTAATTATAATCTTAAACGAGATTAAAAAGAATGAGAAATTTTAGATTTTTTATATCTAATCTTTTTCTTTCATATTTTACATTATTTTAAACTTTTATTTGTTTTTTATTTGTGTCAACCTCTTTCATTTTAAATTGTAAGATTATCTATCTAGGCCCCTCCATTGAATTAAACCTAATATAGTGTTAAATGTTTAATTGTATTACTTGACTTAAATAATTTAAGTAGAAATTTAAAGGGTAGGTCTTTCTTTTCATGCATTCATGATGAGCGAAAACCGGCATCACCGATTCTTGCCAATACTTTGGTTTTAATATTTATAAAACTCTCGCAAGTGCACGAATCATTTCGAAGAAAATGATAAGTATACTCCCAAGGTCGATCTAAGGAAGGAATGTGTGTGGTTTTTAATTTATTATTCAAACTTTTAAAAAGGAAATTAAATCCTAAACATCCTGTCACGATATTTTGGGGTTTTGTGTTTTTAATCTACTTACATAAAAATAAACATAGATACAGATTCAATAAACATTTATGCAAATTTTATCATTTATAATGGCGGAGTATTTATGGATATAATAACTAAGTTAATTATGCTTGCTCATATTATTTAGGTTATTAAAGATATGAATTGATATTTATTGATTCTCCCTTTTTTGTATGAATACCACCTTTGGTGGGGTTAGATATTCTTTGTTAACTAAACAAATAAATTAACACCTATGGGTGGGGTTGATAACTAATTTGCCTCATTAAATTAATTCCTTTTTCTAAGAGATTGAAAATGAACCATTTAAATGCCACCTTTGGTGGGGTTAGACAGTTTAAACTTTATTCAAGGTGTCCAAATTAAACCTAAGAATTTAGCTATCTGAGTACTAACTTTCAAGTTTTAAAACCACTACCGAAAACATGTTGTCAATACATTTTCAGATAATAATTCTTATAAAAAGTTTTGAAATAGAGCTTCACTCTAACTACCGGGCGATTGTACCATCAAATAAAAGAGCACTACTCTAAATTAGACCGGATAACTAAACCTTAAAATCTAATTTTCAAGTTTAAGTTTGTAATGAAAAATAATATATTTCTCTCTAACATTCTTAATATAAAATCATGAATAAAAATAAAATCAATTCATTTTAGAGATTTTTACCTATTTAATATTTCGCAAGCATAACAACCTCATTATTACATCATGTTTACTAAATAGCCAGCACAGTTAAATTTAACCACAGACAAATTAAATATAACATGTAAGAATAAAGCATAAAAATAACTGTAAAGAAAATAAAATCCTTATAGAACTTCGACACTATTCCCGTTGCTGGAAAAACTCCAAGCGGAATTTGCACTCCCATTTATTGAATCAAAAAGATAAAATATTACAAAAAGATAACTAGTTCTTCCCTAAAAAGGGAAGAACTCTAAAACTAAGAGAAATTAACTAAGAAAAACTAAAAACTAAGAAAAACTAAAAATCTAAGAAAAGAGAGAAAGAAAGAGAGAAAAGAATGTATTTGGAAGTGTTGAAGGTGTTGAAGGTGTGTTTTGAAGTGAAGGGAAGGGGGGTATTTATAGGTGAGGATGGAGAGAAAAAATGAGTAAAAAAATGTAAAAACACGTAATGGAAATGCTGAGGTCATTGATGACGTCAGCATGACATCATGGGGGCGGCTGCACGTGAAAAATGGGGCGAAACAGGTGTCGGCGCGCGCGGATGAACAATACCCGCGCGGTAAGTGCTGCGCGGATGAACAGTACCCGCGCGCGCAGTACTGCACGGATGAACAGTACCGCGCGTAGCTTGGGGCGGAGCTGGGCGTTGGTGCGCGCGGCTGGGCAGCGCGGCGGCGCGATTTTGCCTTTTTTGTCCTTTTTTTCATTTTTGACCCATTTTGTCCAATTTTTCCATATTTGTTGACCTTTCCCCATTTATTTATTAATATATTTGTGATGTATTGCTTCCAGTATTCCTCTTTGAGTCTTTAAGTTGCATTTTTAAGCCAAAATACCTGAAAAACAATAAAAATACCCGTGATTCCGAAAAAGACAAATTTATATAAATATATGATAAAACATATAAATATATATATTTTTAATCAATTAATGTGCATAAAATCATGGTTATTTTAGTGCTTTTTGAGCACTCATCAATTCATGACTTCTCAAAAAGACTCATATATGGGGTTACCTAGACCAATTCAGAAAGAAAACACAAATTAACCAATCACCTTATTATTTAATATATATACAATTTACACATGGGTCTTTTTCCTTGAAAAATATATATCTCCAAAATAAAAAGTAGATATATCTAAAATAAAGAAGAAGAATTAATAGGAAACAATTACCGAAGAAGTCATTTGCATTTTGTTCATCGCGAAAAAGTTATTTCAGAATTAATTTGATAAATTTAATTGATTTATAAAAATAATATTTTATTTCTTTATAAAATCCTTTCATTTGATTCCTCTCGTGAGATTAATATTATGCACTATTTTCATGCTTTTTTATCATTATATATATGTGAAAGTATTAATTCATTTATATAAAAAAGCTCAATTCTTTAATACCATTGAATTAATATATGAATCAATATGATTATTGTATTCGATTGTATGCTTTGTGAGATTTGAGTGTAAGCGAATTCAAATTCTTCATACTAAGATTGGATAAATTCAATATTGATACATTTTTTTATTCAAATGAGAAGGTTATTTTCAAATAATTATTCTTGTAAATTCTAAATATTTCTACTATGAAAATAACTTATTTTATATATTTTAATTATAATCTTAAACGAGATTAAAAAGAATGAGAAATTTTAGATTTTTTATATCTAATCTTTTTCATTCATATTTTACATAATTTTAAAATTTTATTTGTTGTTTATTTCTGTCAAGTTTTTGCATTTTAAATTGCTAGATTATCTCTTTAGGCCCCTGCGTTGAATTAAACATAATAGAGTGTTAAATGTTTATTTGTAATACTAGACTTAAATAAGTTTAGTAGAAATTTAAAGGATACGTCTTTCTCTTCATGCATTCATGACTTCTCAAAAAGAGACATATATGGGGTTACCTAGACCAATTCAAAAAGAAAACACAAATTAACCAATCTCCTTATTATTTAATATATGTACAATTTACACATGGGTCTTTTTTCTTCAAAAATATATGTCTCCAAAATAAAAAGTAGAGATATATAAAAAAAGAAGGAAAATTAATTGTACAAATTTATACTATGACCCAATATCCTTATCAGAATTGGCTAAATATAAATGAAAATTATAGGAAACACTTACCAAAGAAGTCATTCGCATTTTATTAATCGCCAAAAAGTTATTTCAAAATTAATTTGATAAATTTTATTGATGTATAAAAATAATATTTTATTTCTTTATAAAATCCTTTCATTTGATTCCTCTCGTGAGATTAATATTATGCACTCTTTTCATGCTTTTTCGTCATTATACCTATGTGAAACTATTAATTCATTTATATATGAAAGATCTAATCTTTTATACCTTGGAATTAATATTTCAACCAATAGGACTCTTGTATTGGATTGTGTGCTTTGTGAGATTAGGAGTGTAAGTGAATTCAAATTCTTCATACTAAGATTGGATAAATTCAATATTAATAGATTTTTTATTAAAATCGGAAGGTGATTTTCAAATAATTATTATAGTAAATTCTAAATATTTTGACTATGAAAATAACTTATTTTATATATTTTAACTATAATCTTAAACGAGATTAAAAAGAATCAGAAATTTTAGATTTTTTATATCTAAACTTTTTCATTAATATTTTACATTATTTTAAAATTTTATTTATTGTTTATTTATGTCAACTTTTTGCATTTTAAATTTTTAGATTATCTCTCTAGGCCTCTACATTGAATTACACCTAATAGAGTGTTAAATGTTTATTTGTATTACTTGACTTGAATAAGTTAAGTAGAAGTTTAAAGGATAGGTCTTTCTCTTCATGCATTCATGACTTCTCAAAAAGACACATATGTGGGGTCACCTACACCAATTCAAAGAGAAAACACAAATTAACCAATCACCTTATTATTTAATATATGTACAATTTACACATGAGTCCTTTTCCTTCAAAAATATATATCTCCAAAATAAAAAGTAGAGATATATAAAAAAAGAAGGAAAATTAATAGTAGAAATTTTATACTATGACCCAATATCTTTATCAGAATTGGCTAAATATAAATGAAAATTATAGGAAACACTTACCGAAGAAGTCATTTGCATTTTATTCATCGTGAAAAAGTTATTTCAGAATTAATTTGATAAATTTAATTGCTGTATAAAAATAATATTTTATTTATTTATAAAATCCTTTCATTTGATTCCTCTCGTGAGATTAATATTATGCACTATTTTTTTGCTTTTTCGTACTTATACATATGTGAAACTATTAATTCATTTATATACAAAACACCTAATCTTTTATAGCTTTGAATTAATATTTCTATCACTAGGATTCTTGTATTCGATTGTATGCTTTGTGAGATTGGAGTGTAAGCGAATTCAAATTCTTCATACTAAGATTGGATAAATTTAATATTGTTACATTTTTTTATTAAAATCGGAATGTTATTTTCAAATAATTATTCTTGTAAATTCTAAATATTTCGACTATGAAAATAACTTATTTTATATATTTTAATTATATTCTTAAACGAGATTAAAAAGAATGAGAAATTTTAGATTTTTTATATCAAATCTTTTTCATTCATATTTTACATTATTTTAAAATTTTATTTGTTGTTTATCTGTGTCAACCTATTTCATTTTAAATTATAAGATTATCTCTATAGGCCACTACATTGAATTAAATCTAATAGAGTGTTAAATGTTTATTTGTATTACTTGACTTAAATAAGTTAAGTAGAAATTTAAAGGATAGGACTTTCTCTTCAGGTACTCCTCACTTCTCAAAAAGAGACATATATGGGGTTACCAAGATTAATTCAAAGAGAAAACACAAATTAACCAATCACCTTATTATTTAATATATGTACAATTTACACATGAGTCCTTTTCCTTCAAAAATATATATCTCGAAAATAAAAAGTAGAGATATATAAAAAAAGAAGGAAAATTAATAGTACAAACTTTATACTATGACCCCGTATCCTTCTCAGAATTGGCTAGATATAAATGAAAATTATAGGAAACACTTACAGAAGAAGTCATTTGCATTTTATTCATCGTTAAAAATTATTTCAAAATTAATTTGATAAATTGAATTGATGTATAAAAATAATATTTTATTTCTTTATAAAATCCTTTCATTTGATTCCTCTCGTGAGATTAATATTATGCACTATTTTCATGCTTTTTCGTCATTATACATATGTGAAACTATTAATTCATTTATATACAAAGGATCTAATCTTTTATATCTTTGAATTTATATTTCCATCAATAGGATTCTTGTATTCGATTGTATGCTTTGTGAGATTAGATTGTAAGCGAATTGAAATTCGTCATACTAAGATTGCATAAATTTAATATTGATACATTGTTTTTATTAAAATCGGAAGGTTATTTTCAAATAATTATTATTGTAAATTCTTAATATTTCGACTATGAAAATAACTTATTTTCTATATTTTAATTATAATCTTAAATGAGATTAAAGAGAATTAGAAATTATGGATTTTTTATATCAAATCTTTTTCATTCATATTTTACATTATTTTAAAATTTTATTTGTTGTTTATTTTTGTCAACCTCTTTCATTTTAAATTGTAAGATTATCTCTCTAAGCCCCTGCATTGAATTAAACCTAATAGAGTCTTAAATGTTTATTTGTATTACATGACTTAAATAAGTTAAGTAGAAATTTAAGGGATAGGACTTTCTCTTCAGGCATTCCTGACTTCTCAAAAAGAGACATATATGGGGTTACCAAGATTAATTCAAAGAGAAAACACAAATTAACCAATCACCTTATTATTTAATATATGTACAATTTACACATGAGTCCTTTTCCTTCAAAAATATATATCTCCAAAATAAAAAGTAGAGATATATAAAAAAAGAAGGAAAATTAATAGTAGAAATTTTATACTATGACCAAATATCCTTATCAGAATTGGCTAAATATAAATGAAAATTATAGGAAACACTTACCGAACAAGTCATTTGCATTTTATTCGTCGTGAAAAACTTATTTCAGAATTAATTTGATAAATTTAATTGATGTATAAAAATAATATTTTATTTATTTATAAAATCCTTTCATTTGAATCCTCTCGTGAGATTAATATTATGCACTATTTTCATGCTTTTTCGTCATTATACATATGTGAAACTATTAATTCATTTATATACAAAAGATCTAATATTTTATAGCTTTGAATTAATATTTCTATCACTAGGATTCTTGTATTCGATTGTATGCTTTTTGAGATTATAGTGTAAGCGAATTCAAATTCTTCATACTAAGATTGGATAAATTTAATATATATACATTTTTTTTATTAAAATCGGAAGGTTATTTTCAAAAAATTATTATTGTAAATTCTTAATATTTTCGACTATGAAAATAACTTATTTCTATATTTTAATTATAATGTTAAATGAGATTAAGAAGAATTAGAAATTATGGATTTTTTATATCAAATCTTTTTCATTCATATTTTACATTATTTAAAAAATTTATTTGTTGTTTATTTGTGTAAACCTCTTTCATTTTAAATTGTAAGATTATCTCTCTAGGCCCCTGCATTGAATTAAACCTCATAGAGTGCTAAATGTTTATTTGTATTACTTGACTTAAATAATTTAAGTACAAATTTAAAGGATATGACTTTCTCTTCAAGCATTCCTGACTTCTCAAAAATAGACATATATCGGGTTACCAAGACCAATTCAAAGAAAAAACACAAATTAACCAATCACCTTATTATTTAATATATGTACAATTTACACATGAGTCCTTTTCCTTCAAAAATATATATCTCCAAAATAAAAAGTAGATATATATAAAAAAAGAAGGAAATTTAATAGTAGAAATTTTATACTATGACCAAATATCCTTATCAGAATTGGCTAAATATAAATGAAAATTATAGGAAACACTTACCGAAGAAGTCATTTGCATTTTATTCACCGTGAAAAAGTTATTTCAGAATTAATTTGATAAATTTAATTGATGTATAAAAATAATATTTTATTTCTTTATAAAATCCATTCATTTGATTCCTCTCGTGAGATTAATATTATGCACTATTTTCATGCTTTATCGTCATTATACATATATGAAACTATTAATTCATTTATATACGAAAGATCTAATCTTTTATACATTGGAATTAATATTTTAACCAATAGGACTCTTGTATTGGATTGTGTGCTTTGTGATATTAGAGTGTAAGCGAATTCAAATTCTTCATACTAAGATTGCATAAATTTAATATTGATACAATTTTTAATTAAAATAGGAAGGTTATTTTCAAATAATTATTCTTGTAAATTCTAAATATTTCGACTATGAAAATAACTTATTTTATATATTTTAATTATAATCTTAAACGACATTGAAAAGAATCAGAAATTTTAGATTTTTTATATCTAATCTTTTTCATTCATATTTTACATTATTTTAAAATTTTATTTGTTGTTTATTTGTGTCACCCTCTTTCATTTTAAATTGTTAGATTATCTCTCTATGCCCCTGCATTGAATTATACCTAATAGAGTGTTAAATGTTTATTTGTATTACTTGACTTGAATAAGTTAAGTAGAAATTTAAAGGATAGGACTTTCTCTTCATGCATTCATGACTTCTCCAAAAGAGACTTATATGAGGTTACCTAGACCAATTCAAAGAGAAAACACAAATTAACCAATCACCTTATTATTTAATATATGTACAATTTACACATGGGTCCTTTTCCTTCAAAAATATATATCTCCAAAATAAAAAGTAGAGATATATAAAAAAAGAAGGAAAATTAATAGTAGAAACTTTATACTATGACCCAATATCCGTATCAGAATTGGCTAAATAGAAATGAAAATTATAGGAAACAATTACCGAAGAAGTCATTTGCATTTTATTCATCGCGAAAAAGTTATTTCTGAATTAATTTGATAAATTTAATTGATGTATAAAAATAATATTTTATTTCTTTATAAAATCCTTTCCATTGATTCCTCTCGTGAGATTAATATTATGCACTATTTTCATGCTTTTTCATCATTATATATATGTGAAACTATTAATTAATTTATATACAAAAGCTCAATTCTTTAATACCATTGAATTAATAAATGAATCCATAGGATTATTGTATGCTTTGTGAGATTTGAGTGTAAGCGAATTCAAATTCTTCATACTAAGATTGGATAAATTCAATATTGATACATTTTTTATTATAATCGGAAGGTGATTTTCAAATAATTATCATAGTAAATTCTAAATATTTCGACTATGAAAATAACTTATTTTATATATTTTAATTATAATCCTAAACGAGATTAAAAAGAAAGAGAAATTTTAGATTTTTTATATCTAATCTTTTTCATTCATATTTTATATTATTTTAAAATTTTATTTGTTATTTATTTATGTCAACTTTTTGCTTTTTAAATCGTTAGATTATCTCTTTAGGCCCCTGCATTGAATTACACCTACTAGAGTGTTAAATGTTTATTTGTATTACTTGACTTAAATAAGTTAAGTAGAAATTTAAAGGATATGTCTTTCTATTCATGCATTCATGACTTCTCAAAAAGAGACATATATGGGGTTACCTAGACCAATTAAAAGAGAAAACCCAAATTAACCAATCACCTTATTATTTAATATATGTACAATTTATACATGGGTCATTTTCCTTGAAAAATATATATCTCCAAAATAAAAAGTAGAGATATATAAAAAAAGAAGGAAAATTAATAGTACAAACTTTATACTATGACCCCGTATCCTTATCAGAATTGGCTAAATATAAATGAAAATTATAGGAAACACTTACAGAAAAAGTCATTTGCATTTTATTCATCGGTAAAAATTATTTCAAAATTAATTTGATAAATTGAATTGATTTATAAAAATAATATTTTATTTCTTTATAAAATCCTTTTATTTGATTCCTCCCGTGAGATTAATATTATGCACTATTTTCATGTTTTTTCGTCATTATACGTATGTGAAACTATTAATTCATTTATATACGAAAGATCTAATCTTTTATACCATGGAATTAATATTTCAACCAATAGGACTCTTGTATTGGATTGTGTGCTTTGTGAGATTAGAGTGTAAGCGAATTCAAATTCTTCATACTAAGATTGCATAAATTTAATATTGATACAATTTTTAATTAAAATAGGAAGGTTATTTTCAAATAATTATTCTTGTAAATTCTAAATATTTCGACTATGAAAATAACTTATTTTATATATTTTAATTATAATCTTAAACGAGATTGAAAAGAATCAGAAATTTTAGATTTTTTATATCTAATCTTTTTCATTCATATTTTATGTTATTTTAAAATTTTATTTGTTGTTTATTTGTGTCAACCTCTTTCATTTTAAATTGTTAGATTATGTCTCTATGCCCCTGCATTGAATTAAACCTAATAGAGTGTTAAATGTTTATTTGTATTACTTGACTTAAATAAGTTAAGTAGAAATTTAAGGGATAGGACTTTCTCTTCATGCATTCCTGACTTCTCCAAAAGAGACTTATATGGGGTTACCTAGACCAATTCAAAGAGAAAACACAAATTAACTCATCACCTTATTATTTAATATATGTACAATTTACACATAGGTCCTTTTCCTTCAAAAATATATATCTCCAAAATAAAAAGTAGAGATATATAAAAAAAGAAGGAAAATTAATAGTAGAAACTTTATACTATGACCCAATATCCGTATCAGAATTGGCTAAATAGAAATGAATATTATAGGAAACACTTACCGAAGAAGTCATTTTCATTTTATTCATCGCGAAAAAGTTATTTCAGAATTAATTTGATAAATTTAATTGATGTATAAAAATAATATTTTATTTCTTTATAAAATCCTTTCCATTGATTCCTCTCGTGGGATTAATATTATGCACTATTTTCATGCTTTTTCATCATTATATATATGTGAAACTATTAATTAATTTATATACAAAAGCTCAATTCTTTAATACCATTGAATTAATAAATGAATCAATAGGATTATTGTATTCGATTGTATGCTTTGTGAGATTTGAGTGTAAGCGAATTCAAATTCTTCATACTAAGATTGGATAAATTCAATATTAATAGATTTTTTATTAAAATCGGAAGGTGATTTTCAAATAATTATTATAGTAAATTCTAAATATTTTGACTATGAAAATAACTTATTTTATATATTTTAACTATAATCTTAAACGAGATTAAAAAGAATCAGAAATTTTAGATTTTTTATATCTAAACTTTTTCATTAATATTTTACATTATTTTAAAATTTTATTTATTGTTTATTTATGTCAACTTTTTGCATTTTAAATTGTTAGATTATCTCTCTAGTCCTCTACATTGAATTACACCTAATAGAGTGTTAAATGTTTATTTGTATTACTTGACTTGAATAAGTTAAGTAGAAATTTAAAGGATAGGTCTTTCTCTTCATGCATTCATGACTTCTCAAAAAGACACATATGTGGGGTCACCTACACCAATTCAAAGAGAAAACACAAATTAACCAATCACCTTATTATTTAATATATGTACAATTTACACATGAGTCCTTTTCCTTCAAAAATATATATCTCCAAAATAAAAAGTAGAGATATATAAAAAAAGAAGGAAAATTAATAGTACAAACTTTATACGATGACCCCGTATCCTTATCAGAATTGGCTAAATATAAATGAAAATTATAGGAAACACTTACATAAGAAGTCATTTGCATTTTATTCATCGTGAAAAAGTTATTTCAGAATTAATTTGATAAATTTAAATGCTGTATAAAAATAATATTTTATTTATTTATAAAATCCTTTCATTTGATTCCTCTCGTGAGATTAATATTATGCACTATTTTTTTGCTTTTTCGTACTTATACATATGTGAAACTATTAATTCATTTATATACAAAACACCTAATCTTTTATAGCTTTGAATTAATATTTCTATCACTAGGATTCTTCTATTCGATTGTATGCTTTGTGAGATTGGAGTGTTAGCGAATTCAAATTCTTCATACTAAGATTGGATAAATTTAATATTGTTACATTTTTTTATTAAAATCGGAATGTTATTTTCAAATAATTATTCTTGTAAATTCTAAATATTTCGACTATGAAAATAACTTATTTTATATATTTTAATTATAATCTTAAACGAGATTAAAAAGAATGAGAAATTTTAGATTTTTTATATCAAATCTTTTTCATTCATATTTTACATTATTTTAAAATTTTATTTGTTGTTTATTTGTGTCAACCTCTTTCATTTTAAATTATAAGATTATCTCTATAGGCCACTACATTGAATTAAACCTAATAGAGTGTTAAATGTTTATTTGTATTACTTGACTTAAATAAGTTAAATAGAAATTTAAAGGATAGGACTTTCTCTTCAGGTACTCCTCACTTCTCAAAAAGAGACATATATGGGGTTACTGATGAGTGCTCAAAAAGCACTAAAATAACCATGATTTTATGCACATTAATTAATTAAAAATATATATATTTATATGTTTTATCATATATTTATATAAATTTGTCTTTTTCGGAATCACGGGTATTTTTATTGTTTTTCAAGTATTTTGGCTTAAAAATGCAACTTAAAGACTTAAAGAAGAATACTGGAAGCAATACATCACAAATATATTAATAAATAAATGCGGAAAGGTCGACAAATATGGAAAAATTGGACAAAATGGGTCAAAAAGGTCAAAAATGTCAAAAAGGAGAAAAACGCGCCGCCGCGCCGCCCAGCCGCCGCGCCCCAGCACCCAGCTCCGCCCAAACTGCGCGCGGTACTGTTCATGCGCGCAGCACTACGCGCGGGTACTGCTCATGCGCGCAGCACTGCGCGCGGGTTACTGTTCACGCGCGCGCCGACACTCATTTTTCACGTGCAGCAGCCCCTGTGACGTCATGCTGACGTCATTGATGACATCAGCAATTCCAATACGCGTTTTTACATTTTTTAATATTTTTTTAACATTTTTTTACTCATTTTTTCTCTCCATCCTCACCTATAAATACCCCCCTTCCATTCACTTCAAAACACACCTAAAATCACCTCCAAATACATTCTTTTCTCTCTTTTCTTAGATTTTTAGGATTCTTTAGTTTTTCTTATGTTTTCTTAGTTTTTAGCTTTTCTTAGTTAATTTCTCTTAGATTTAGAGTTCTTCCCTTTTTGGAAGAACTAGTTATGTTTTTGTAATATTTTAGCTCTTTGATTCAATAAATGGGAGTGCAAATTCCACTTGGAGTTTTTCCAGCAACGGGAATAGCGTCGAAGTTCTGTAAGGATTTTATTTTCTTTACAGTTATTTTTATGCTTTATTCTTACATGTTATATTTAATTTGTCTGTGGTTAAATTTAACTGTGCTGGCTATTTAGTAAACATGATGTAATAATAACGTTGTTATGCTTGCGAAATATTAAATAGGTAAAAATCTCTAAAATGAATTGATTTTGTTTTTATTCATGATTTTATATTAAGAATGTTAGAGAGAAATATATTATTTTTCATTACAAACTTAAACCTGAAAATTAGATTTTAAGGTTTAGTTATCCGGTCTGATTTAGAGTAGTGCTCTTTTATTTGATGGTACAATCGCCCGGTAGTTAGAGTGAAGCTCTATTTCAAAAGTTTTTATAAGAATTATTATCTGAAAATGTATTGATAACATGTTTTCGGTAGTGGTTTTAAAACTTGAAAGTTAGTACTCGGATAACTAAATTCTTGGGTTTAATTTGGACACCTTGAATAAAGTTTAAACTGTCTAACCCCACCAAAGGTGGCATTTAAATGGTTCATTTTCAATCTCTTAGAAAAAGGAATTAATTTAATTAGGCAAATTAGTTATCAACCCCACCCATAGGTGTTAATTGATTTGTTTAGTTAACAAAGAATATCTAACCCCACCAAAGGTGGTATTCATACAAAAAAGGGAGAATCAAGAAATATCAATTCATATCTTTAATAACCTAGATAATATGAGCAAGCATAATTAACTTAGTTATTATATCCATAAATACTCCGCCATTATAAATGATACACAAAACCCCAAAATATCGTGACAGGATGTTTAGGATTTAATTTCGATTTTAAAAGTTTGAATAATAAATTAAAAACCACACACATTCCTTCCTTAGATCGACCTTGGGAGTATACTTATCATTTTCTACGAAATGATTCGTGCACTTGCGAGAGTTTTATAAATATTAAAACCAAAGTATTGGCAAGAATCGGCGATGCCGGTTTTCGCTCATCAAGTTTTTGGCGCCGTTGCCGGGGAAGGAATAACGGTTTTTAAATTATTTATCAAAATTTTAAAAACATTTTTGTGCTGTAAATAATTGTGATTTTTTTTAATGTTTATTTGTATTACTTGACTTAAATAAGTTAAGTAGAAATTTAAAGGATAGAACTTTCTCTTCAGGTACTCCTCACTTCTCAAAAAGAGACATATATGGGGTTACTGATGAGTGCTCCAAAAGCACTAAAATAACCATGATTTTATGCACATTAATTAATTAAAAATATATATATTTATATGTTTTATCATATATTTATATAAATTTGTCTTTTTCGGAATCACGGGTATTTTTATTGTTTTTCAGGTATTTTGGCTTAAAAATGCAACTTAAAGACTTAAAGAAGAATACTAGAAGCAATACATCACAAATATATTAATAAATAAATGCGGAAAGGTCGACAAATATGGAAAAATTGGACAAAATGGGTCAAAAAGGTCAAAAATGTCAAAAAGGAGAAAAACGCACCGCCGTGCCGCCCAGCCGCCGCGCCCCAGCACCCAGCTCCGCCCAAACTGCGCGCGGTACTGTTCATGCGCGCAGCACTGCGCGCGGGTACTGTTCATGCGCGCAGCACTGCGCGCGCGGGTTACTGTTCATGCGCGCAGCACTGCGCGCGGGTTACTGTTCACGCGCGCGCCGACACTCATTTTTCACGTGCAGTAGCCCCTGTGACGTCATGCTGACGTCATTGATGACATCAGCAATTCCAATACGCGTTTTTACATTTTTTAATATTTTTTTAACATTTTTTTACTCATTTTTTCTCTCCATCCTCACCTATAAATACCCCCCTTCCATTCACTTCAAAACACACCTAAAATCACCTCCAAATACATTCTTTTCTCTCTTTTCTTAGATTTTTAGGATTCTTTAGTTTTTCTTATGTTTTCTTAGTTTTTAGCTTTTCTTAGTTAATTTCTCTTAGATTTAGAGTTCTTCCCTTTTTGGAAGAACTAGTTATGTTTTTGTAATATTTTAGCTCTTTGATTCAATAAATGGGAGTGCAAATTCCACTTGGAGTTTTTCCAGCAACGGGAATAGCGTCGAAGTTCTGTAAGGATTTTATTTTCTTTACAGTTATTTTTATGCTTTATTCTTACATGTTATATTTAATTTGTCTGTGGTTAAATTTAACTGTGCTGGCTATTTAGTAAACATGATGTAATAATAACGTTGTTATGCTTGCGAAATATTAAATAGGTAAAAATCTCTAAAATGAATTGATTTTGTTTTTATTCATGATTTTATATTAAGAATGTTAGAGAGAAATATATTATTTTTCATTACAAACTTAAACCTGAAAATTAGATTTTAAGGTTTAGTTATCCGGTCTGATTTAGAGTAGTGCTCTTTTATTTGATGGTACAATCGCCCGGTAGTTAGAGTGAAGCTCTATTTCAAAAAATTTTATAAGAATTATTATCTGAAAATGTATTGACAACATGTTTTCGGTAGTGGTTTTAAAACTTGAAAGTTAGTACTCGGATAACTAAATTCTTGGGTTTAATTTGGACACCTTGAATAAAGTTTAAACTGTCTAACCCCACCAAAGGTGGCATTTAAATGGTTCATTTTCAATCTCTTAGAAAAAGGAATTAATTTAATTAGGCAAATTAGTTATCAACCCCACCCATAGGTGTTAATTGATTTGTTTAGTTAACAAAGAATATCTAACCCCACCAAAGGTGGTATTCATACAAAAAAGGGAGAATCAATAAATATCAATTCATATCTTTAATAACCTAGATAATATGAGCAAGCATAATTAACTTAGTTATTATATCCATAAATACTCCGCCATTATAAATGATAAAATTTGCATGAATGTTTATTGAATCTATGTTTAATTTTATGTAATTAGATTAAAAACACAAAACCCCAAAATATCGTGACAGGATGTTTAGGATTTAATTTCGATTTTAAAAGTTTGAATAATAAATTAAAAACCACACACATTCCTTCCTTAGATCGACCTTGGGAGTATACTTATCATTTTCTACGAAATGATTCGTGCACTTGCGAGAGTTTTATAAATATTAAAACCAAAGTATTGGCAAGAATCGGCGATGCCGGTTTTCGCTTATCAAGTTTTTGGCGCCGTTGCCGGGGAAGGAATAACGGTTTTTAAATTATTTATCAAAATTTTAAAAACATTTTTGTGCTGTAAATAATTGTGATTTTTTTTTTGTTTTAATAAAAAAAATAATAATCAAATTTCAAATTTCATAAAAAAAAAAATAAATAAATAAATAAAAATAAATAAATAAAAAAATAATTTTTTTTTTAATTGTAAAATAATTTAGAAATTTGAAATTTGAAGTAAAAATTTTTACCGTTCATGAATAGTAAAAAAAAAAAAAAAAAATTTTAAACTTAAAAACATAAAAAAAATTTAAGATAAAAAAATAGTATAGTGTAAATAGTCAAATAAAATTACCGTTCATGAATAGTAAAACAAAAAAACAAAAAAAATTTAAGTTAATAAGAAATAATATAGCGTGAATAGTAAAATAAAATTACCGTTCATGAATAGTAAAAAAAAAAAATTTAATTTTCAAAAATTTTAAGTTGAAATAAATAAATAAAATTTATAGTGTAGATAGCAAAATAAAATTACAATTCATGAATAGTAAAAAAAAAAAAAAAAAAAAACTTAATTTTTAATTTTCATTTAATTTTAAGTTTTTATTTAAAATCTTAACTTTATTTTATTTTATTTTATTTTATTTCAATTTCAATTTTAATTTTATTTATTTTTATTTTTATTATATATTTTTATTTTATTATTATTTTTTTTTCTTTAACTATTTTTTTTTTCTCTTAATTTTTATTTAACTTAATTAACTTAGATTTTTCATTAACTTAATTAACTTAGATTTTTAGTTTACTTAACTTAATTAACTTAACTTTTTAATTAACTTAGATTTTTTTTTACTTAACTAACTTAGATTTTTAACTTAGCTTTTTAATTAACTTAACTTAATTAACTTAAACTTTTTAATTAACTTTGATTAACTTACCTTTTTAATTAATTTAGATTTTTTTAACTTAACCAACTTAGCTTTTTAATTAACTTAACTTAATTAACTTAGATTTTCTTTTACTTAATTAACTTAAATTTTTACTTAATATAACTTAATTAACTTAACTTTAATAACATGAAAAGTAAAGATCTAAGGGAGTTCTGTCTAGGAGACTAGTTCCTGGATGCCTTTGTGCCACTAGTCTTTCCTGGGAACGTTGTTCTGTCTAGGAGGATAGTTTTTAAGGAGCCTTTGCCCCACCATTCTTTCCTGGGAACACTCTTGGTTAATACTGATTATGTTATTTTAACTTTAAAAAAAAAACAAAAAAAAAATAGTGAAACTATCTCCAAAATTTTAATGTTTTAATTACAATCTCAAGAGTTAGTTTCTTTGTTTGATCTAGGTACAATTGTGTTTTGATGCCTTAATTATTTGATTTGCACCTAGATGTGGGTTATCTAAAACCCTCAAGCATTCCCTTAGTTTTTGGTACAGAAAAATTTCAAAATCAATAGGGCATGTTTGAAACAATATAGGTAGACAACCTTGTCTTACTTGTAGGTTTGATTGACTCAATGATGAGGGGACATTGAGTTTACTTAAAAGGCAATCCCCAAGTTACATCTTGCTAAGACGTTAAACTAAGCGCTGGATGGGAGGCAACCCATCATTTTAGGTAATTTTCTGTTATTTATTTTATTTACTTAATTTTATTGTTTATTTTAGTTTAATAATTTTTAAATTGTTAAAACTAAAAATGTTTGTTGAGATGTTAGAAGTTCACAGCGATCTGTCTGTATACACTTTAATGATGAATATAATGAATGCACCTGCATTTCTCCATTACTACTTACACATTCTCAAGAAATAGGTAATCTTTCTTCTCTTTTCTCTTTATCTTTAATTTACAGTTGTTACATTGAGGACAATGTAAGTTCTAGGTTGGGGGTGGTGAAAAATTACCATGCTTAATTAGAAAGAAAAAAAAAGATTTAACAATTTAAAAATTAAAAAAAATAATTAAAAAAAAAAAAAAATATTTATCATTTCTTTAAATCAAATTTAAGTAAATAGTTAAGTCTTTTGTACTGTTAGATTAATTTTTGAAAACATATCATGAAATATTTTGTAATTATTTTTGATAATTAGTTAGTTTTTGTCATAACTAGTATTTCTTGATAGAATGTGGAAATTATATTAAACCCAAAATCGGCGTTTATGAATTTTTTTTAGTGGAGACTACCCTTGTGAGATATAATTTGAGCCTAATTTCTTTTATTCAGAGTGAAATATATATATTTTTTCTACTCCAAACACATTTCTTATTTATTCAAAAAGTTTAGATGATCTCTATAGGTATTAGCATTGAATGTATGAATTTTTTCTCATCTTAATAGAGTATCATATATTTTTGATTATTATTTTTGCTTAGATTAAATGATTTGAGTAGAAATTGATAGTATATGCTTATATCTAATTCATGCATGACTGCTACAAAAACAAAAAGACATATGTGGGGTTACCTAAACCAAGATCAAACAGAAAAGCCACAAAATTAACCACTCACCAAAATCCAAAAAAAATGTACAATCTGTACATGGGTTGACTCTCTAAAAAAATACATATATTGAAAAATATCTACAGAAAAAAATAGAGAGATAAAAAATATGGTATCATTTACATACTATGACCCACATTGCCTACAAAGTTGTGAGTAAAGGCTAAATTACAAAAGAAAGATATAGGAAGTAATTCCCTAAAAAGTCATTGCAATTTCTTCATTTGTTAAAAGCATATATCTTGAAATTCTTTCTTAATGAGTTTGATTTATGCATGAAAATAATTTTTGTATATGATATCTTTATAATTTATACATTCGATTCCTTTCATGAGATCAATGTTAAAATAACACTTTGATCCTTTATTCTTTATACATATGCGAACTTATTAGTTCATTTCTATACATCAACTCTTTCGCATATAAATTAGTATGAGTGTTTGAACCCATAGGATTCAGTGTTTTGAGAGTATTGACTTGTGAGGAATAGAGTCGAAGCGAATTCTGATTCATGACACTGAAATTGGGTAAAATTAAATTGACACATTTTTGAAATGAAATATGAAAATGATTTTCGACTAATTATTATAATAAATCATGATTGTTTAAAGAGATTGAAATAACTTATGCTTGAGATTTTAATTATGATCTTAAAAGAGATTAAAAAGTATGAGACATTTTTGTGATATTCTGTTTCATTTTATCCTTAAATTAATTTTTGATTTTGTTGTAATTTTAGTTTTTGATTTGATTGTTTTTATTGTTTCTTTTGATTTTTACATTTAGTTCAATGTTTGTGGGTATCATTACTGAAAACCCTCACGAGACTCAAACTCGTCCACTAGGGCAACCTAGGGGTTTAACGGCTTGTTGCATAGGCTAAATGCAACCGTTTCAATCCACGAAAGTGATTTAGGATAGTTTAATTTTTAGTTTTTATCGCTTCTCTTGCTAAGGGACTAGCAAGAAGCTGGTTGGGGGTTGTGATGAGTGCTCAAAAAGCACTAAAATAACCATGATTTTATGCACATTAATTAATTAAAAATATATATATTTATATGTTTTATCATATATTTATATAAATTTGTCTTTTTCGGAATCACGGGTATTTTTATTGTTTTTCAGGTATTTTGGCTTAAAAATGCAACTTAAAGACTTAAAGAAGAATACTGGAAGCAATACATCACAAATATATTAATAAATAAATGCGGAAAGGTCGACAAATATGGAAAAATTGGACAAAATGGGTCAAAAAGGTCAAAAATGTCAAAAAGGAGAAAAACGCGCCGCCGCGCCCCAGCACCCAGCTCCGCCCAAACTGCGCGCGGTACTGTTCATGCGCGCAGCACTGCGCGCGCGGGTTACTGTTCATGCGCGCAGCACTGCGCATGCGCGCAGCACTGCGCGCGGGTTACTGTTCACGCGCGCGCCGACACTCATTTTTCACGTGCAGCAGCCCCTGTGACGTCATGCTGACGTCATTGATGACATCAGCAATTCCAATACGCGTTTTTACATTTTTTAATATTTTTTTAACATTCTTTTACTCATTTTTTCTCTCCATCCTCACCTATAAATACCCCCCTTCCATTCACTTCAAAACACACCTAAAATCACCTCCAAATACATTCTTTTCTCTCTTTTCTTAGATTTTTAGGATTCTTTAGTTTTTCTTAGTTTTTCTTATGTTTTCTTAGTTTTTAGCTTTTCTTAGTTAATTTCTCTTAGATTTAGAGTTCTTCCCTTTTTGGAAGAACTAGTTATGTTTTTGTAATATTTTAGCTCTTTGATTCAATAAATGGGAGTGCAAATTCCACTTGGAGTTTTTCCAGCAACGGGAATAGCGTCGAAGTTCTGTAAGGATTTTATTTTCTTTACAGTTATTTTTATGCTTTATTCTTACATGTTATATTTAATTTGTCTGTGGTTAAATTTAACTGTGCTGGCTATTTAGTAAACATGATGTAATAATAACGTTGTTATGCTTGCGAAATATTAAATAGGTAAAAATCTCTAAAATGAATTGATTTTGTTTTTATTCATGATTTTATATTAAGAATGTTAGAGAGAAATATATTATTTTTCATTACAAACTTAAACCTGAAAATTAGATTTTAAGGTTTAGTTATCCGGTCTGATTTAGAGTAGTGCTCTTTTATTTGATGGTACAATCGCCCGGTAGTTAGAGTGAAGCTCTATTTCAAAAATTTTTATATGAATTATTATCTGAAAATGTATTGACAACATGTTTTCGGTAGTGGTTTTAAAACTTGAAAGTTAGTACTCGGATAACTAAATTCTTGGGTTTAATTTGGACACCTTGAATAAAGTTTAAACTGTCTAACCCCACCAAAGGTGGCATTTAAATGGTTCATTTTCAATCTCTTAGAAAAAGGAATTAATTTAATTAGGCAAATTAGTTATCAACCCCACCCATAGGTGTTAATTGATTTGTTTAGTTAACAAAGAATATCTAACCCCACCAAAGGTGGTATTCATACAAAAAAGGGAGAATCAATAAATATCAATTCATATCTTTAATAACCTAGATAATATGAGCAAGCATAATTAACTTAGTTATTATATCCATAAATACTCCGCCATTATAAATGATAAAATTTGCATGAATGTTTATTGAATCTATGTTTAATTTTATGTAATTAGATTAAAAACACAAAACCCCAAAATATCGTGACAGGATGTTTAGGATTTAATTTCGATTTTAAAAGTTTGAATAATAAATTAAAAACCACACACATTCCTTCCTTAGATCGACCTTGGGAGTATACTTATCATTTTCTACGAAATGATTCGTGCACTTGCGAGAGTTTTATAAATATTAAAACCAAAGTATTGGCAAGAATCGGCGATGCCGGTTTTCGCTCATCAGTTACCAAGATTAATTCAAAGAGAAAACACAAATTAACCAATCACCTTATTATTTAATATATGTACAATTTACACATGAGTCCTTTTCCTTCAAAAATATATATCTCCAAAATAAAAAGTAGAGATATATAAAAAAAGAAGGAAAATTAATAGTACAAACTTTATACTATGACCCCGTATCCTTCTCAGAATTGGCTAAATATAAATGAAAATTATAGGAAACACTTACAGAAGAAGTCATTTGCATTTTATTCATCGTTAAAAATTATTTCAAAATTAATTTGATAAATTGAATTGATGTATAAAAATAATATTTTATTTCTTTATAAAATCCTTTCATTTGATTCCTCTCGTGAGATTAATATTATGCACTATTTTCATGCTTTTTCGTCATTATACCTATGTGAAACTATTAATTCATTTATATACGAAAGATCTAATCTTTTATACCTTGGAATTAATATTTCAACCAATAGGACTCTTGTATTGGATTGTGTGCTTTGTGAGATTAGGAGTGTAAGTGAATTCAAATTCTTCATACTAAGATTGGATAAATTCAATATTAATAGATTTTTTATTAAAATCGGAAGGTGATTTTCAAATAATTATTATAGTAAATTCTAAATATTTTGACTATAAAAATAACTTATTTTATATATTTTAACTATAATCTTAAACGAGATTAAAAAGAATCAGAAATTTTAGATTTTTTATATCTAAACTTTTTCATTAATATTTTACATTATTTTAAAATTTTATTTTTTGTTTATTTATGTCAACTTTTTGCATTTTAAATTGTTAGATTATCTTTCTAGGCCTCTACATTGAATTACACCTAATAGAGTGTTAAATGTTTATTTGTATTACTTGACTTGAATAAGTTAAGTAGAAATTTAAAGGATAGGTCTTTCTCTTCATGCATTCATGACTTCTCAAAAAGACACATATGTGGGGTCACCTACACCAATTCAAAGAGAAAACACAAATTAACCAATCACCTTATTATTTAATATATGTACAATTTACACATGAGTCCTTTTCCTTCAAAAATATATATCTCGAAAATAAAAAGTAGAGATATATAAAAAAAGAAGGAAAATTAATAGTACAAACTTTATACTATGACCCCGTATCCTTCTCAGAATTGGCTAAATATAAATGAAAATTATAGGAAACACTTACAGAAGAAGTCATTTGCATTTTATTCATCGTTAAAAATTATTTCAAAATTAATTTGATAAATTGAATTGATGTATAAAAATAATATTTTATTTCTTTATAAAATCCATTCATTTGATTCCTCTCGTGAGATTAATATTATGCACTATTTTCATGCTTTTTCGTCATTATACATATATGAAACTATTAATTCATTTATATACGAAAGATCTAATCTTTTATACCTTGGAATTAATATTTTAACCAATAAGACTCTTGTATTGGATTGTGTGCTTTGTGATATTAGAGTGTAAGCGAATTCAAATTCTTCATACTAAGATGGGATAAATTCAATATTGATACAATTTTTAATTAAAATAGGAAGGTTATTTTCAAATAATTATCATAGTAAATTCTAATTATTTCGACTATGAAAATAACTTATTTTATATATTTTAATTATAATCTTTAACGAGATTGAAAAGAATCGGAAGTTTTAGATTTTTTATATCAAATATTTGTCATTCTTATATTAGATTATTTTAAAATTTTATTTTGTTGTTTATTTTTGTCAACCTCTTTCATTTTAAATTGTAAGATTATCTCTCTATGCCCCTGCATTGAATTAAACCTAATAGAGTGTTAAATGTTTATTTGTATTACTTGACTTAAATAAGTTCAGTAGAAATTTAAAGGATAGGACTTTCTCTTCATGCATTCATGACTTCTCCAAAAGAGACATATATGGGGTTACCTAGACCAATTCAAAGAGAAAACACAAATTAACCAATCACCTTATTATTTAATATATGTACAATTTACACATGGGTCTTTTTACCTCAAAAATATATATCTCCAAAATAAAAAGTAGAGATATATAAAAAAAGAAGGAAAATTAATAGTACAAACTTTATACTATGACCCAATATCCTTATCAGAATTGGCTAAATATAAATGAAAATTATAGGAAATACTTACCGAAGAAGTCATTCGCATTTTATTAATCGCGAAAAAGTTATTTCAGAATTAATTTGATAAATTTAATTGATATATAAAAATAATATTTTATTTCTTTATAAAATCCTTTCATTTGATTCCTCTCGTGAGATTAATATTATGCACTATTTTCATGCTTTTTCGTCATTATACATATGTGAAACTATTAATTCATTTATATACAAAAGCTCAATTCTTTAATACCATTGAATTAATATTTCAACCAATAGGACTCTTGTATTCGATTGTATGCTTTGTGAGATTAGAGTGTAAGCGAATTCAAATTCTTCATACTAAGATTGGATAAATTCAATATTGATACATTTTTTATTATAATAGGAAGGTGATTTTCAAATAATTATCATTGTAAATTCTAAATATTTCGACTATGAAAATAACTTATTTTATATATTTTAATTATAATCCTAAATGATATTAAAAAGAAAGAGAAATTTTAGATTTTTTATATCTAATCTTTTTCATTCATATTTTATATTATTTTAAAATTTTATTTGTTATTTATTTATGTCAACCTTTTTGCATTTTAAATCGTTAGATTATCTCTTTAGGCCCCTGCATTGAATTACACCTACTAGAGTGTTAAATGTTTATTTGTATTACTTGACTTAAATAAGTTAAGTAGAAATTTAAAGGATATGTCTTTCTATTCATGCATTCATGACTTCTCAAAAAGAGATATATATAGGGTTACCTAGACCAATTAAAATAGAAAACACAAATTAACCAATCACCTTATTATTTAATATATGTACAATTTATACATGGGTCCTTTTCCTTCAAAAATATTTATCTCCAAAATAAAAAGTAGAGATATATAAAAAAAGAAGGAAAATTAATAGTACAAACTTTATACTATGACCCAATATCCTTATCAGAATTGGCTAAATATAAATGAAAATTATAGTAAAACACTTTCCGAAGAAGTCATTTGCATTTTATTCATCGCGAAAAAGTGATTTCAGAATTAATTTGATAAATTTAATTGATTTATAAAAATAATATTTTTTTTCTTTATAAAATCCTTTTATTTGATTCCTCTCGTGAGATTAATATTATGCACTATTTTCATGCTTTTTCGTCATTATATATATGTGAAACTATTAATTCATTTATATACGAAAGATCTAATCTTTTATACCTTGGAATTAATATTTCAACCAATAGGACTCTTGTATTGGATTGTGTGCTTTGTGACATTAGAGTGTAAGCGAATTCAAATTCATCATACTAAGATTGCATAAATTTAATATTGATACAATTTTTAATTAAAATAGGAAGGTTATTTTCAAATAATTATTCTTGTAAATTCTAATTATTTCGACAATGAAAATAACTTATTTTATATATTTTAATTATAATCTTAAACGAGATTGAAAAGAATCAGAAATTTTAGATTTTTTATATCTAATCTTTTTCATTCATATTTTACATTATTTTAAAATTTTATTTGTTGTTTATTTGTGTCAACCTCTTTCATTTTAAATTGTTAGATTATCTCTCTATGCCCCTGCATTGAATTATACCTAATAGAGTGTTAAATGTTTATTTGTATTACTTGACTTGAATAAGTTAAGTAGAAATTTAAAGGATAGGACTTTCTCTTCATGCATTCATGACTTCTCCAAAAGAGACTTATATGGGGTTACCTAGACCAATTCAAAGAGAAAACACAAATTAACCAATCACCTTATTATTTAATATATGTACAATTTACACATGGGTCCTTTTCCTTCAAAAATATATATCTCCAAAATAAAAAGTAGAGATATATAAAAAAAGAAGGAAAATTAATAGTAGAAACTTTATACTATGACCCAATATCCGTATCAGAATTGGTTAAATAGAAATGAAAATTATAGGAAACACTTACCGAAGAAGTCATTTGCATTTTATTCATCGCGAAAAAGTTATTTCACAATTAATTTGATAAATTTAATTGATGTATAAAAATAATATTTTATTTCTTTATAAAATCCTTTCCATTGATTCCTCTCGTGAGATTAATATTATGCACTATTTTCATGCTTTTTCATCATTATATATATGTGAAACTATTAATTCATTTATATACAAAAGCTCAATTCTTTAATACCATTGAATTAATAAATGAATCAATAGGATTATTGTATTCGATTGTATGCTTTGTGAGATTTGAGTGTAAGCGAATTCAAATTCTTCATACTAATATTGGATAAATGCAATATTGATACATTTTTTATTATAATAGGAAGGTGATTTTCAAATAATTATCATAGTAAATTCTAAATATTTCGACTATGAAAATAACTTATTTTATATATTTTAATTATAATCCTAAACGAGATTAAAAAGAAAGAGAAATTTTAGATTTTTTATATCTAATCTTTTTCATTCATATTTTATATTATTTTAAAATTTTATTTGTTATTTATTTATGTCAACTTTTTGCATTTTAAATCGTTAGATTATCTCTTTAGGCCCCTGCATTGAATTACACCTACTAGAGTGTTAAATGTTTATTTGTATTACTTGACTTAAATAAGTTAAGTAGAAATTTAAAGGATATGTCTTTCTATTCATGCATTCATGACTTCTCAAAAAGAGACATATATGGGGTTACCTAGACCAATTAAAAGAGAAAACACAAATTAACCAATCACCTTATTATTTAATATATGTACAATTTATACATGGGTCCTTTTCCTTGAAAAATATATATCTCCAAAATAAAAAGTAGAGATATATAAAAAAAGAAGGAAAATTAATAGTACAAACTTTATACGATGACCCCGTATCCTTATCAGAATTGGCTAAATATAAATGAAAATTATAGGAAACACTTACATAAGAAGTCATTTGCATTTTATTCATCGTTAAAAATTATTTCAAAATTAATTTGATAAATTGAATTGATTTATAAAAATAATATTTTACTTCTTTATAAAATCCTTTTATTTGATTCCTCTCGTGAGATTAATATTATGCACTATTTTCATGATTTTTCATCATTATATATATGTGAAACTATTAATTCATTTATATACGAAAGATCTAATCTTTTATACCTTGGAATTAATATTTCAACCAATAGGACTCTTGTATTGGATTGTGTGCTTTGTGAGATTTGAGTGTAAGCGAATTCAAATTCTTCATACTAAGATTGGATAAATTCAATATTGATACATTTTTTATTATAATCGGAAGGTGAGTTTCAAATAATTATCATAGTAAATTCTAAATATTTCGACTATGAAAATAACTTATTTTATATATTTTAATTATAATCCTAAACGAGATAAAAAGAAAGAGAAATTTTAGATTTTTTATATCTAATCTTTTTCATTCATATTTTATATTATTTTAAAATTTTATTTGTTATTTATTTATGTCATCTTTTTGCATTTTAAATCGTTAGATTATCTCTTTAGGCCCCTGCATTGAATTACACCTACTAGAGTGTTAAATGTTTATTTGTATTACTTGACTTAAATAAGTTAAGTAGAAATTTAAAGGATATGTCTTTCTATTCATGCATTCATGACTTCTCAAAAAGAGACATATATGGGGTTACCTAGACCAATTAAAAGAGAAAACACAAATTAACCAATCACCTTATTATTTAATATATGTACAATTTTTACATGGGTCCTTTTCCTTCAAAAATATATATCTCCAAAACAAAAAGTAGAGATATATAAAAAAAGAAGGAAAATTAATAGTACAAACTTTATACTATGACCCAATATCCTTATCAGAATTGGCTAAATATAAATGAAAATTATAGGAAACACTTACCGAAGAAGTCATTTGCATTTTATTCATCGCGAAAAAGTGATTTCAGAATTAATTTGATAAATTTAATTGATTTATAAAAATAATATTTTATTTCTTTATAAAATCATTTTATTTGATTCCTCTCGTGAGATTAATATTATGCACTATTTTCATGCTTTTTCGTCATTATATATATGTGAAACTCTTAATTCATTTATATACAAAAGCTTAATTCTTTAATACCAATGAATTAATATATGAATCAATAGGATTATTGTATTCGATTGTATGCTTTGTGAGATTAGAGTGTAAGCGAATTCAAATTCTTCATTCTAAGATTGCATAAATTTAATATTGATACATTTTTTTATTAAAATCGGAAGGTTATTTTCAAATAATGATTCTTGTAAATTCTAAATATTTTGACTATGAAAATAACTTATTTTATATATTTTAATTATAATCTTAAATGAGATTAAAAAGAATCGGAAGTTTTAGATTTTTTATATCAAATATTTGTCATTCTTATTTTAGATTATTTTAAAATTTTATTTTGTTGTTTATTTTTGTCAACCTCTTTCATTTTAAATTGTAAGATTATCTCTCTATGCCCCTGCATTGACTTAAACCTAATAGAGTGTTAAATGTTTATTTGTATTACTTGACTTAAATAAGTTCAGTAGAAATTTAAAGGATAGGACTTTCTCTTCATGCATTCATGACTTCTCCAAAAGAGACATATATGGGGTTACCTAGACCAATTCAAAGAGAAAACACAAATTAACCAATCACCTTATTATTTAATATATGTACAATTTACACATGGGTCTTTTTACCTCAAAAATATATATCTCCAAAAAAAAAAGTAGAGATATATAAAAAAAGAAGGAAAATTAATAGTACAAACTTTATACTATGACCGAATATCCTTATCAGAATTGGCTAAATATAAATGAAAATTATAGGAAATACTTACCGAAGAAGTCATTCGCATTTTATTAATCGCGAAAAAGTTATTTCAGAATTAATTTGATAAATTTAATTGATATATAAAAATAATATTTTATTTCTTTATAAAATCCTTTCATTTGATTACTCTCATGAGATTAATATTATAAACTATTTTCATGCTTTTTCGTCATTATATATATGTGAAACTATTAATTCATTTATATACAAAAGCTCAATTCTTTAATACCATTGAATTAATATTTCAACCAATAGGACTCTTGTATTCGATTGTATGCTTTGTGAGATTAGAGTGTAAGCGAATTCAAATTCTTCATACTAAGATTGGATAAATTCAATATTGATACATTTTTTATTATAATCGGAAGGTGATTTTCAAATAATTATCATATTAAATTCTAAATATTTCGACTATGAAAATAACTTATTTTATATATTTTAATTATAATCCTAAACGAGATTAAAAAGAAAGAGAAATTTTAGATTTTTTATATCTAATCTTTTTCATTCATATTTTATATTATTTTAAAATTTTATTTGTTATTTATTTATGTCAACTTTTTGCATTTTAAATCGTTAGATTATCTCTTTAGGCCCCTGCATTGAATTACACCTACTAGAGTGTTCAATGTTCATTTGTATTACTTGACTTAAATAAGTTAAGTAGAAATTTAATGGATATGTCTTTCTATTCATGCATTCATGACTTCTCAAAAAGAGACATATATGGGGTTACCTAGACCAATTAAAAGAGAAAACACAAATTAACCAATCACCTTATTATTCAATATATGTACAATTTATACATGGGTTCTTTTCCTTGAAAAATATATATCTCCAAAATAAAAAGTAGAGATATATAAAAAAAGAAGGAAAATTAATAGTAGAAACTTTATACTATGACCCCGTATCCTTATCAGAATTGGCTAAATATAAATGAAAATTATAGGAAACACTTACATAAGAAGTCATTTGCATTTTATTCATCGCTAAAAATTATTTCAAAATTAATATGATAAATTGAATTGATTTATAAAAATAATATTTTTTTTCTTTATAAAATCCTTTTATTTGATTCCTCTCGTGAGATTAATATTATGCACTATTTTCATGCTTTTTCGTCATTATACATATGTGAAACTATTAATTCATTTATATACGAAAGATCTAATCTTTTATACCTTGGAATTAATATTTCAACCAATAGGACTCTTGTATTGGATTGTGTGCTTTGTGACATTAGAGTGTAAGCGAATTCAAATTCTTCATACTAAGATTGCATAAATTTAATATTGATACAATTTTTAATTAAAATAGGAAGGTTATTTTCAAATAATTATTCTTGTAAATTCTAATTATTTCGACTATGAAAATAACTTATTTTATATATTTTAATTATAATCTTAAACGAGATTGAAAAGAATCAGAAATTTTAGATTTTTTATATCTAATCTTTTTCATTCATATTTTACATTATTTTAAAATTTTATTTGTTGTTTATTTGTGTCAACCTCTTTCATTTTAAATTGTTAGATTATCTCTCTATGCCCCTGCATTGAATTATACCTAATAGAGTGTTAAATGTTTATTTGTATTACTTGACTTGAATAAGTTAAGTAGAAATTTAAAGGATAGGACTTTCTCTTCATGCATTCATGACTTCTCCAAAAGAGACTTATATGGGGTTACCTAGACCAATTCAAAGAGAAAACACAAATTAACCAATCACCTTATTATTTAATATATGTACAATTTACACATGGGTCCTTTTCCTTCAAAAATATATATCTCCAAAATAAAAAGTAGATATATATAAAAAAGGAAGGAAAATTAATAGTAGAAACTTTATACTATGACCCAATATCCTTATCAGAATTGGCTAAATATAAATGAAAATTATAGGAAATACTTACCGAAGAAGTCATTCGCATTTTATTAATCGCGAAAAAGTTATTTCAGAATTAATTTGATAAATTTAATTGATATATAAAAATAATATTTTATTTCTTTATAAAATCCTTTCATTTGATTACTCTCGTAAGATTAATATTATAAACTATTTTCATGCTTTTTCGTCATTATATATATGTGAAACTATTAATTCATTTATATACAAAAGCTCAATTCTTTAATACCATTGAATTAATATTTCAACCAATAGGACTCTTGTATTCGATTGTATGCTTTGTGAGATTAGAGTGTAAGCGAATTCAAATTCTTCATACTAAGATTGGATAAATTCAATATTGATACATTTTTTATTATAATCGGAAGGTGATTTTCAAATAATTATCATAGTAAATTCTAAATATTTCGACTATGAAAATAACTTATTTTATATATTTTAATTATAATCCTAAACGAGATAAAAAGAAAGAGAAATTTTAGATTTTTTATATCTAATCTTTTTCATTGATATTTTATATTATTTTAAAATTTTATTTGTTATTTATTTATGTCAACCTTTTTGCATTTTAAATCGTTAGATTATCTCTTTAGGCCCCTGCATTGAATTACACCTACTAGAGTGTTAAATGTTTATTTGTATTACTTGACTTAAATAAGTTAAGTAGAAATTTAAAGGATATGTCTTTCTATTCATGCATTCATGACTTCTCCAAAAGAGACATATATGGGGTTACCTAGACCAATTCAAAGAGAAAACACAAATTAACCAATCACCTTATTATTTAATATATGTACAATTTACACATGGGTCTTTTTACCTCAAAAATATATATCTCCAAAATAAAAAGTAGAGATATATAAAAAAAGAAGGAAAATTAATAGTACAAACTTTATACTATGACCCAATATCCTTATCAGAATTGGCTAAATATAAATGAAAATTATAGGAAATACTTACCGAAGAAGTCATTCGCATTTTATTAATCGCGAAAAAGTTATTTCAGAATTAATTTGATAAATTTAATTGATATATAAAAATAATATTTTATTTCTTTATAAAATCCTTTCATTTGATTCCTCTCGTGAGATTAATATTATGCACTATTTTCATGCTTTTTCGTCATTATACATATGTGAAACTATTAATTCATTTATATACAAAAGCTCAATTCTTTAATACCATTGAATTAATATTTCAACCAATAGGACTCTTGTATTCGATTGTATGCTTTGTGAGATTAGAGTGTAAGCGAATTCAAATTCTTCATACTAAGATTGGATAAATTCAATATTGATACATTTTTTATTATAATAGGAAGGTGATTTTCAAATAATTATCATTGTAAATTCTAAATATTTCGACTATGAAAATAACTTATTTTATATATTTTAATTATAATCCTAAATGATATTAAAAAGAAAGAGAAATTTTAGATTTTTTATATCTAATCTTTTTCATTGATATTTTATATTATTTTAAAATTTTATTTGTTATTTATTTATGTCAACCTTTTTGCATTTTAAATCGTTAGATTATCTCTTTAGGCCCCTGCATTGAATTACACCTACTAGAGTGTTAAATGTTTATTTGTATTACTTGACTTAAATAAGTTAAGTAGAAATTTAAAGGATATGTCTTTCTATTCATGCATTCATGACTTCTCAAAAAGAGACATATATGGGGTTACCTAGACCAATTAAAATAGAAAACAAAAATTAACCAATCACCTTATTATTTAATATATGTACAATTTATACATGGGTCCTTTTCCTTCAAAAATATATATCTCCAAAATAAAAAGTAGAGATATATAAAAAAAGAAGGAAAATTAATAGTACAAACTTTATACTATGACCCAATATCCTTATCAGAATTGGCTAAATATAAATGAAAATTATAGTAAAACACTTTCCGAAGAAGTCATTTGCATTTTATTCATCGCGAAAAAGTGATTTCAGAATTAATTTGATAAATTTAATTGATTTATAAAAATAATATTTTTTTTCTTTATAAAATCCTTTTATTTGATTCCTCTCGTGAGATTAATATTATGCACTATTTTCATGCTTTTTCGTCATTATACATATGTGAAACTATTAATTCATTTATATACGAAAGATCTAATCTTTTATACCTTGGAATTAATATTTCAACCAATAGGACTCTTGTATTGGATTGTGTGCTTTGTGACATTAGAGTGTAAGCGAATTCAAATTCTTCATACTAAGATTGCATAAATTTAATATTGATACAATTTTTAATTAAAATAGGAAGGTTATTTTCAAATAATTATTCTTGTAAATTCTAATTATTTCGACTATGAAAATAACTTATTTTATATATTTTAATTATAATCTTAAACGAGATTG
This sequence comes from Hippophae tibetana, assembly GCA_037013495.1. NCBI lineage: Eukaryota > Viridiplantae > Streptophyta > Magnoliopsida > Rosales > Elaeagnaceae > Hippophae > Hippophae tibetana. The sequence goes on from CM072811.1 coordinate 499,937, forward strand.
AAAAGAATCAGAAATTTTAGATTTTTTATATCTAATCTTTTTCATTATTATTTTACATTATTTTAAAATTTTATTTGTTGTTTATTTGTGTCAACCTCTTTCATTTTAAATTGTTAGATTATCTCTCTATGCCCCTGCATTGAATTATACCTAATAGAGTGTTAAATGTTTATTTGTATTACTTGACTTGAATAAGTTAAGTAGAAATTTAAAGGATAGGACTTTCTCTTCATGCATTCATGACTTCTCCAAAAGAGACTTATATGGGGTTACCTAGACCAATTCAAAGAGAAAACACAAATTAACCAATCACCTTATTATTTAATATATGTACAATTTACACATGGGTCCTTTTCCTTCAAAAATATATATCTCCAAAATAAAAAGTAGAGATATATAAAAAAAGAAGGAAAATTAATAGTAGAAACTTTATACTATGACCCAATATCCGTATCAGAATTGGCTAAATAGAAATGAAAATTATAGGAAACACTTACCGAAGAAGTCATTTGCATTTTATTCATCGCGAAAAAGTTATTTCACAATTAATTTGATAAATTTAATTGATGTATAAAAATAATATTTTATTTCTTTATAAAATCCTTTCCATTGATTCCTCTCGTGAGATTAATATTATGCACTATTTTCATGCTTTTTCATCATTATATATATGTGAAACTATTAATTCATTTATATACAAAAGCTCAATTCTTTAATACCATTGAATTAATAAATGAATCAATAGGATTATTGTATTCGATTGTATGCTTTGTGAGATTTGAGTGTAAGCGAATTCAAATTCTTCATACTAATATTGGATAAATGCAATATTGATACATTTTTTATTATAATAGGAAGGTGATTTTCAAATAATTATCATAGTAAATTCTAAATATTTCGACTATGAAAATAACTTATTTTATATATTTTAATTATAATCCTAAACGAGATTAAAAAGAAAGAGAAATTTTAGATTTTTTATATCTAATCTTTTTCATTCATATTTTATATTATTTTAAAATTTTATTTGTTATTTATTTATGTCAACTTTTTGCATTTTAAATCGTTAGATTATCTCTTTAGGCCCCTGCATTGAATTACACCTACTAGAGTGTTAAATGTTTATTTGTATTACTTGACTTAAATAAGTTAAGTAGAAATTTAAACGATATGTCTTTCTATTCATGCATTCATGACTTCTCAAAAAGAGACATATATGGGGTTACCTAGACCAATTAAAAGAGAAAACACAAATTAACCAATCACCTTATTATTTAATATATGTACAATTTATACATGGGTCCTTTTCCTTGAAAAATATATATCTCCAAAATAAAAAGTAGAGATATATAAAAAAAGAAGGAAAATTAATAGTACAAACTTTATACGATGACCCCGTATCCTTATCAGAATTGGCTAAATATAAATGAAAATTATAGGAAACACTTACATAAGAAGTCATTTGCATTTTATTCATCGTTAAAAATTATTTCAAAATTAATTTGATAAATTGAATTGATTTATAAAAATAATATTTTACTTCTTTATAAAATCCTTTTATTTGATTCCTCTCGTGAGATTAATATTATGCACTATTTTCATGATTTTTCATCATTATATATATGTGAAACTATTAATTCATTTATATACGAAAGATCTAATCTTTTATACCTTGGAATTAATATTTCAACCAATAGGACTCTTGTATTGGATTGTGTGCTTTGTGAGATTTGAGTGTAAGCGAATTCAAATTCTTCATACTAAGATTGGATAAATTCAATATTGATACATTTTTTATTATAATCGGAAGGTGAGTTTCAAATAATTATCATAGTAAATTCTAAATATTTCGACTATGAAAATAACTTATTTTATATATTTTAATTATAATCCTAAACGAGATAAAAAGAAAGAGAAATTTTAGATTTTTTATATCTAATCTTTTTCATTCATATTTTATATTATTTTAAAATTTTATTTGTTATTTATTTATGTCATCTTTTTGCATTTTAAATCGTTAGATTATCTCTTTAGGCCCCTGCATTGAATTACACCTACTAGAGTGTTAAATGTTTATTTGTATTACTTGACTTAAATAAGTTAAGTAGAAATTTAAAGGATATGTCTTTCTATTCATGCATTCATGACTTCTCAAAAAGAGACATATATGGGGTTACCTAGACCAATTAAAAGAGAAAACACAAATTAACCAATCACCTTATTATTTAATATATGTACAATTTTTACATGGGTCCTTTTCCTTCAAAAATATATATCTCCAAAACAAAAAGTAGAGATATATAAAAAAAGAAGGAAAATTAATAGTACAAACTTTATACTATGACCCAATATCCTTATCAGAATTGGCTAAATATAAATGAAAATTATAGGAAACACTTACCGAAGAAGTCATTTGCATTTTATTCATCGCGAAAAAGTGATTTCAGAATTAATTTGATAAATTTAATTGATTTATAAAAATAATATTTTATTTCTTTATAAAATCATTTTATTTGATTCCTCTCGTGAGATTAATATTATGCACTATTTTCATGCTTTTTCGTCATTATATATATGTGAAACTCTTAATTCATTTATATACAAAAGCTTAATTCTTTAATACCAATGAATTAATATATGAATCAATAGGATTATTGTATTCGATTGTATGCTTTGTGAGATTAGAGTGTAAGCGAATTCAAATTCTTCATTCTAAGATTGCATAAATTTAATATTGATACATTTTTTTATTAAAATCGGAAGGTTATTTTCAAATAATGATTCTTGTAAATTCTAAATATTTTGACTATGAAAATAACTTATTTTATATATTTTAATTATAATCTTAAATGAGATTAAAAAGAATCGGAAGTTTTAGATTTTTTATATCAAATATTTGTCATTCTTATTTTAGATTATTTTAAAATTTTATTTTGTTGTTTATTTTTGTCAACCTCTTTCATTTTAAATTGTAAGATTATCTCTCTATGCCCCTGCATTGACTTAAACCTAATAGAGTGTTAAATGTTTATTTGTATTACTTGACTTAAATAAGTTCAGTAGAAATTTAAAGGATAGGACTTTCTCTTCATGCATTCATGACTTCTCCAAAAGAGACATATATGGGGTTACCTAGACCCATTCAAAGAGAAAACACAAATTAACCAATCACCTTATTATTTAATATATGTACAATTTACACATGGGTCTCTTTACCTCAAAAATATATATCTCCAAAATAAAAAGTAGAGATATATAAAAAAAGAAGGAAAATTAATAGTACAAACTTTATACTATGACCGAATATCCTTATCAGAATTGGCTAAATATAAATGAAAATTATAGGAAATACTTACCGAAGAAGTCATTCGCATTTTATTAATCGCGAAAAAGTTATTTCAGAATTAATTTGATAAATTTAATTGATATATAAAAATAATATTTTATTTCTTTATAAAATCCTTTCATTTGATTACTCTCATGAGATTAATATTATAAACTATTTTCATGCTTTTTCGTCATTATATATATGTGAAACTATTAATTCATTTATATACAAAAGCTCAATTCTTTAATACCATTGAATTAATATTTCAACCAATAGGACTCTTGTATTCGATTGTATGCTTTGTGAGATTAGAGTGTAAGCGAATTCAAATTCTTCATACTAAGATTGGATAAATTCAATATTGATACATTTTTTATTATAATCGGAAGGTGATTTTCAAATAATTATCATATTAAATTCTAAATATTTCGACTATGAAAATAACTTATTTTATATATTTTAATTATAATCCTAAACGAGATTAAAAAGAAAGAGAAATTTTAGATTTTTTATATCTAATCTTTTTCATTCATATTTTATATTATTTTAAAATTTTATTTGTTATTTATTTATGTCAACTTTTTGCATTTTAAATCGTTAGATTATCTCTTTAGGCCCCTGCATTGAATTACACCTACTAGAGTGTTAAATGTTCATTTGTATTACTTGACTTAAATAAGTTAAGTAGAAATTTAATGGATATGTCTTTCTATTCATGCATTCATGACTTCTCAAAAAGAGACATATATGGGGTTACCTAGACCAATTTAAAGAGAAAACACAAATTAACCAATCACCTTATTATTTAATATATGTACAATTTATACATGGGTTCTTTTCCTTGAAAAATATATATCTCCAAAATAAAAAGTAGAGATATATAAAAAAAGAAGGAAAATTAATAGTAGAAACTTTATACTATGACCCCGTATCCTTATCAGAATTGGCTAAATTTAAATGAAAATTATAGGAAACACTTACATAAGAAGTCATTTGCATTTTATTCATCGCTAAAAATTATTTCAAAATTAATATGATAAATTGAATTGATTTATAAAAATAATATTTTTTTTCTTTATAAAATCCTTTTATTTGATTCCTCTCGTGAGATTAATATTATGCACTATTTTCATGCTTTTTCGTCATTATACATATGTGAAACTATTAATTCATTTATATACGAAAGATCTAATCTTTTATACCTTGGAATTAATATTTCAACCAATAGGACTCTTGTATTGGATTGTGTGCTTTGTGACATTAGAGTGTAAGCGAATTCAAATTCTTCATACTAAGATTGCATAAATTTAATATTGATACAATTTTTAATTAAAATAGGAAGGTTATTTTCAAATAATTATTCTTGTAAATTCTAATTATTTCGACTATGAAAATAACTTATTTTATATATTTTAATTATAATCTTAAACGAGATTGAAAAGAATCAGAAATTTTAGATTTTTTATATCTAATCTTTTTCATTATTATTTTACATTATTTTAAAATTTTATTTGTTGTTTATTTGTGTCAACCTCTTTCATTTTAAATTGTTAGATTATCTCTCTATGCCCCTGCATTGAATTATACCTAATAGAGTGTTAAATGTTTATTTGTATTACTTGACTTGAATAAGTTAAGTAGAAATTTAAAGGATAGGACTTTCTCTTCATGCATTCATGACTTCTCCAAAAGAGACTTATATGGGGTTACCTAGACCAATTCAAAGAGAAAACACAAATTAACCAATCACCTTATTATTTAATATATGTACAATTTACACATGGGTCCTTTTCCTTCAAAAATATATATCTCCAAAATAAAAAGTAGAGATATATAAAAAAGGAAGGAAAATTAATAGTAGAAACTTTATACTATGACCCAATATCCGTATCAGAATTGGCTAAATAGAAATGAAAATTATAGGAAACACTTACCGAAGAAGTCATTTGCATTTTATTCATCGCGAAAAAGTTATTTCACAATTAATTTTATAAATTTAATTGATGTATAAAAATAATATTTTATTTCTTTATAAAATCCTTTCCATTGATTCCTCTCGTGAGATTAATATTATGCACTATTTTCATGCTTTTTCATCATTATATATATGTGAAACTATTAATTCATTTATATACAAAAGCTCCATTCTTTAATACCATTAAATTAATAAATGAATCAATAGGATTATTGTATTCGATTGTATGCTTTGTGAGATTTGAGTGTAAGCGAATTCAAAATCTTCATACTAAGATTGGATAAATTCAATATTGATACATTTTTTATTATAATCGGAAGGTGATTTTCAAATAATTATCATAGTAAATTCTAAATATTTCGACTATGAAAATAACTTATTTTATATATTTTAATTATAATCCTAAACGAGATTAAAAAGAAAGAGAAATTTTAGATTTTTTATATCTAATATTTTTCATTCATATTTTATATTATTTTAAAATTTTATTTGTTATTTATTTATGTCAACTTTTTGCATTTTAAATCGTTAGATTATCTCTTTAGACCCCTGCATTGAATTACACCTACTAGAGTGTTAAATATTTATTTGTATTACTTGACTTAAATAAGTTAAGTAGAAATTTAAAGGATATGTCTTTCTATTCATGCATTAATGACTTCTCCAAAAGAGACATATATGGGGTTACCTAGACCAATTAAAAGAGAAAACACAAATTAACCAATCACCTTATTATTTAATATATGTACAATTTATACATGGGTCCTTTTCCTTGAAAAATATATATCTCCAAAATAAAAAGTAGAGATATATAAAAAAAGAAGGAAAATTAATAGTACAAACTTTATACTATGACCCAATATCCGTATCAGAATTGGCTAAATAGAAATGAAAATTATAGGAAACACTTACCGTAGAAGTCATTTGCATTTTATTCATCGCTAAAGAGTTATTTCAAAATTAATTTGATAAATTTAATTGATGTATAAAAATAATATTTTATTTCTTTATAAAATCCTTTCATTTGATTCCTCTCCTAAGATTAATATTATGCACTATTTTCATGCTTTTTCGTCATTATATATAAGTGAAACTATTAATTCATTTATATACAAAAGCTGAATTCTTTAATACCATTGAATTAATAAATGAATCAATAGGATTATTGTATTCGATTGTATGCTTTTTTAGATTAGTGTGTCAGCGAATTCAAATTCTTCATACTAAGATTGGAGAAATTTAATATTGATACATTTTTTTATTAAAATCGGAAGGTGATTTTCAAATAATTATTATAGTAAATTCTAAATTTTTCGACAATGAAAATAACTTATTTTATATATTTTAATTATAATCTTAATCGAGATTAAAAATAATTAAAAATTATAGATTTTTTATATCTAATCTTTTTCATTCATATTTTATATTATTTTAAAATTTTATTTGTTATTTATTTATGTCAACTTTTTGCATTTTAAATCGTTAGATTATCTCTTTAGACCCCTGCATTGAATTACACCTACTAGAGTGTTAAATATTTATTTGTATTACTTGACTTAAATAAGTTAAGTAGAAATTTAAAGGATATGTCTTTCTATTCATGCATTAATGACTTCTCAAAAAGAGACATATGTGGGGCTACCGAGACCAATTCAAAGAGAAAACACAAATTAACCAATCACCTTATTTTTTAATATATGTACAATTTATACATTGGTCCTTCTCCATGAAAAATATATATCTCCAAAATAAAAATTAGAGATATATAAAAAAAGAAGGAAAATTAATAGTACAAACTTTATACTATAACCCAATATCCTTATAAGTATTGGCTAAATATAAATGAAAATTATAGGAAACACTTACCGAAGAAGTCATTTGTATTTTATTCATCACGAAAAATTTATTTCAGAATTAATTTGATAAATTTAATTGATATATAAAAATAATATATTATCTCTTTATAAAATCCTTTAATTTGATTCCTTTCCTGAGATTAACATTATGCACTATTTTCATGCTTTTTCGTCAATATATATATGTGAAACTATTAATTCATTTATATACAAAAGCTCAATTCTTTAATACCATTGAATTAATATATGAATCAATAGGATTATTGTATTCGATTATATGCTTTTTTAGATTAGAGCGGAAGCGAATTCAAATTCTTCATACTAAGATTGGATAAATTTAATAATGATACATTTTTTATTAAAATCGGAAGGTGATTTTCAAATAATTATTATAGTAAATTCTAAATATTTCGACAATGAAAATAACTTATTTTATTTATTTTTAATTATAATCTTAAACTAGATTAAAAATAATTAAAAATTATAGATTTTTTATATCTAATCTTTTTCATTCATATTTTATATTATTTTAAAATTTTATTTGTTATTTATTTATGTCAACTTTTTGCATTTTAAATCGTTAGATTATCTCTTTAGACCCCTGCATTGAATTACACCTACTAGAGTGTTAAATATTTATTTGTATTACTTGACTTAAATAAGTTAAGTAGAAATTTAAAGGATATGTCTTTCTATTCATGCATTAATGACTTCTCAAAAAGAGACATATGTGGGGCTACCGAGACCAATTCAAAGAGAAAACACAAATTAACCAATCACCTTATTTTTTAATATATGTACAATTTATACATTGGTCCTTCTCCATGAAAAATATATATCTCCAAAATAAAAATTAGAGATATATAAAAAAAGAAGGAAAATTAATAGTACAAACTTTATACTATAACCCAATATCCTTATAAGTATTGGCTAAATATAAATGAAAATTATAGGAAACACTTACCGAAGAAGTCATTTGTATTTTATTCATCACGAAAAATTTATTTCAGAATTAATTTGATAAATTTAATTGATATATAAAAATAATATATTATCTCTTTATAAAATCCTTTAATTTGATTCCTTTCCTGAGATTAACATTATGCACTATTTTCATGCTTTTTCGTCAATATATATATGTGAAACTATTAATTCATTTATATACAAAAGCTCAATTCTTTAATACCATTGAATTAATATATGAATCAATAGGATTATTGTATTCGATTATATGCTTTTTTAGATTAGAGCGGAAGCGAATTCAAATTCTTCATACTAAGATTGGATAAATTTAATAATGATACATTTTTTATTAAAATCGGAAGGTGATTTTCAAATAATTATTATAGTAAATTCTAAATATTTCGACAATGAAAATAACTTATTTTATTTATTTTTAATTATAATCTTAAACTAGATTAAAAATAATGAGAAATTTTAGATTTTTTATATCTAATCTTTTTCGTTCAAATTTTACATTATTTTAAAATTTTATTTGTTGTTTATTTGTGTCAACCTCTTTCATTTTAAATTGTAAGATTATCTATCTAGTCCCCTGCAATGAATTAAACCTAATAGAGTGTTAAATGTTCATTTGTATTACTTGACTTAAATAAGTTAAGTAGAAATTTAATTCATATGTCTTTCTATTCATGCATTCATGACTTCTCAAAAAGAGACATATATGGGGTTACCTAGACCAATTCAAAGAGAAAACACAAATTAACCAATCACCTTATTATTTAGTATATGTACAATTTACACATGGGTCCTTTTCCTTCAAAAATATATATCTCCAAAATAAAAAGTAGAGATATATTAAAAAAGAAGCAAAATAAATAGTACAAACTTCATACTATGACCCAATATCCTTCTCAGAATTGGCTAAATATAAATGAAAATTATAGGAAACAAGTACCAAAGAAGTCATTTGCATGTTATTCATCGCTAAAAAGTTAATTCAAAATTAATTTGATAAATTGAATTGATGTATAAAAATAATATTTTATTTCTTTATAAAATCCTTTCTTTTGATTCCTCTTGTGAGATTAATATTATGCACAATTTTCATGCTTTTTCGTCATTATAAATATGTGAAACTATTAATTCATTTATATACAAAAGATCTATTCTTTTATACATTTGAATTAATATTTCAACCAATTGGATTCTTGTATTCGATTGCATGCTTTGTGAGATTAGAGTGTTAGCGAATTCCAATTCTTCATACTAATATTGGATAAATTTAATATTGATAAATTTTTTATCAAAATCGGAAGGTGATTTTCAAAAAATTATTATAGTAAATTCTAAATATTTCGACAATGAAAATAACTTATTTTATATATTTTAATTATCATCTTAAACGAGATTAAAAAGAATGAGAAATTCTAGATTTTTTATATCTAATCTTTTTCATTCAAATTTTACATTATTTTAAAATTTTATTTGTTGTTTATTTGTGTCAACCTCTTTCATTTTAAATTGTAAGATTATCTCTCTAGGCCCCTGCTTTGAATTAAACCTAATAGAGTGTTAAGTGTTTATTTGTATTACTTGACTTGAATAGGTTAAGTAGAAATTTAAAGGATAGGTATTTCTCTTCATGCATTCATGACTTCTCAAACAGAGATATATATGGGGTTACCTAGACCAATTCAAAGAGAAAACACAAATTAACTAATCACCTTATTATTTAATATATGTACAATTTACACATGGGTCCTTTTCCTTCAAAAATATATATCTCCAAAATAAAAAGTAGAGATATATTAAAAAAGAAGCAAAATAAATAGTACAAACTTTATACTATGACCCAATATCCTTCTCAGAATTGGCTAAATATAAATGAAAATTATAGGAAACAAGTACCAAAGAAGTCATTTGCATGTTATTCATTGCTAAAAAGTTAATTCAAAATTAATTTGATAAATTGAATTGATGTATAAAAATAATATTTTATTTCTTTATAAAATCCTTTCATTTGATTCCTCTCGTGAGATTAATATTATGCACTATTTTCATGCTTTTTCGTCATTATACATGTGAAACTATTCATTCATTTATATACAAAAGATCTATTCTTTTATACATTTGAATTAATATTTCAACCAATAGGATTCTTGTATTCGATTGCATGCTTTCTGAGATTAGAGTGTAAGAGAATTCCAATTCTTCATACTAAGATTGGATAAATTTAATATTGATACATTTTTTTATCAAAATCGGAAGGAGATTTTCAAATAATTACTATAGTAAATTCTAAATATTTCGACAATGAAAATAACTTATTTTATATATTTTAATTATAATCTTAAACGAGATTAAAAAGAATGAGAAATTTTAGATTTTTTATATCTAATCTTTTTCATTCATATTTTACATTATTTTAAAATTTTATTTGTTGTTTATTTGTTTCAACCTCTTTAATTTTAAATTGTAAGATTATCTCTCTAGGCCCCTGCTTTGAATTAAACCTAATAGCGTGTTAAGTGTTTATTTGTATTACTTGACTTGAATAAGTTAAGTAGAAATTTAAAGGATAGGTCTTTTTCTTCAAGCATTCATGACTTCTCAAAAAGAGACATATATGGGGTTACCTAGACCAATTCAAAGAGAAAACACAAATTAACCAATCACCTTATTATTTAATATATGTACAATTTATACATCGATCATTTTCCTTGAAAAATATATATCAACAAAATAAAAAGTTGAGATATATAAAAAACAAAGAAGGAAAATTAATAGTAAAAACTTTATACTATGACCCAATATCCTTCTCAGAATTGGCTAAATATAAATGAAAATTATAGGAAACACTTACCAAAGAAGTCATTTGCATTTTATTCATCGTTAAAAATTATTTCAAAATTAATTTGATAAAATGAATTGATGTATAAAAATAATATTTTATTTCTTTATAAAATCCGTTCATTTGATTCCTCTCGTGAGATTAATAATATGCACTATTTTCATGCTTTTTCGTCATTATACATATGTGAAACTATTAATTCATTTATATACAAAAGATCTAATCTTTTATAGCTTTGAATTAATATTTCAATCAATAGGATTCTTGTATTCGATTGCATGCTTTGTGAGATTAGAGTGTAAGCGAATTCAAATTCTTCATAGTAAGATTGGATAAATTTAATGTTGATACATTTTTTTTATTAAAATCGGAAGGTGATTTTCAAATAATTATTATAGTAAATTCTAAATATTTCGACTATGAAAATAACTTATTTTATATATTTTAATTATAATCTTAAACGAGATTAAAAAGAATGAGAAATTCTAGATTTTTTTATATCTAATCTTTTTCATTCATATTTTACATTATTTTAAAATTTTATTTGTTGTTTATTTGTGTCAACCTCTTTCATTTTGAATTGTAAGATTATCTCTCTAGGCCCCTGCTTTGAATTAAACCTAATAGAGTGTTAAGTGTTTATTTGTATTATTTTACTTGAATAAGTTAAGTAGAAATTTAAAAGATAGGTCTTTTTCTTCATGCATTCATGACTTCTCAAAAAGAGACATATATGGGGTTACCTAGACCAATTCAAATAAAAAACAGAAATTAAACCAATCTCCTTATTATTTAATATATGTACAATTTACACATGGGTCCTTTCCCTTAAAAAATATATATCTCCAAAATAAAAAGTAGAGATATATAAAAAAAGATATAAAATTAATAGTACAAACTTTATACTATGACCCAATATTTTTATCGTAATTGGATAAATATAAATAAAAATTATAGGAAACACTTACCGAAGAAGTCATTTGCATGTTATTCATCGCTAAAAAGTTATTTCAAAATTAATTTGATAAATTTAATTGTTGTATAAAAATAATATTTTATTTCTTTATAAAATCCTTTCATTTAATTCCTCTCGTGAGATTAATATTATGCACTATTTTGATGCTTTTTGTCATTATACATATGTGAAACTATTAATTCATTTATATACAAAAGATATACTCTTTTATACCATTGAATTAATATTTCAACCAATAGGATTATTGTATTCGATTGTATGCTTTGCGAGATTAGAGTGTAAGCGGATTCAAATTCTTCATACTAAGATTGGATAAATTTAATATTGATACATTTTTTTATCAAAATCGGAAGGTGATTTTCAAATAATTATTGTAGTAAATTCTAAATATTTCGACTATGAAAATAACTTATTTTATATATTATAATTATAATCTTAAACGAGATTAAAAAGAATGAGAAATTTATGATTTTTTATATCTAATCTTTTTCATTCATATTTTACATTATTTTAAAATTTTATTTGTTGTTTATTTGTGACAACCTCTTTCATTTTAAATTGTAAGATTATCTCTCTAGGCCCCTGCTTTGAATTAAACCTAATAGCGTGTTAAGTGTTTATTTGTATTACTTGACTTGAATAAGTTAAGTAGAAATTTAAAGGATAGGTCTTTTTCTTCAAGCATTCATGACTTCTCAAAAAGAGACATATATGGGGTTACCTAGACCAATTCAAAGAGAAAACACAAATTAACCAATCACCTTATTATTTAATATATGTACAATTTATACATCGATCATTTTCCTTGAAAAATATATATCAACAAAATAAAAAGTTGAGATATATAAAAAACAAAGAAGGAAAATTAATAGTAAAAACTTTATACTATGACCCAATATCTTTCTCAGAATTGGCTAAATATAAATGAAAATTATAGGAAACACTTACCAAAGAAGTCATTTGCATTTTATTCATCGTTAAAAATTATTTCAAAATTAATTTGATAAAATGAATTGATGTATAAAAATAATATTTTATTTCTTTATAAAATCCGTTCATTTGATTCCTCTCGTGAGATTAATAATATGCACTATTTTCATGCTTTTTCGTCATTATACATATGTGAAACTATTAATTCATTTATATACAAAAGATCTAATCTTTTATAGCTTTGAATTAATATTTCAATCAATAGGATTCTTGTATTCGATTGCATGCTTTGTGAGATTAGAGTGTAAGCGAATTCAAATTCTTCATAGTAAGATTGGATAAATTTAATGTTGATACATTTTTTTTATTAAAATCGGAAGGTGATTTTCAAATAATTATTATAGTAAATTCTAAATATTTCGACTATGAAAATAACTTATTTTATATATTTTAATTATAATCTTAAACGAGATTAAAAAGAATGAGAAATTCTAGATTTTTTTATATCTTATCTTTTTCATTCATATTTTACATTATTTTAAAATTTTATTTGTTGTTTATTTGTGTCAACCTCTTTCATTTTGAATTGTAAGATTATCTCTCTAGGCCCCTGCTTTGAATTAAACCTAATAGAGTGTTAAGTGTTTATTTGTATTATTTTACTTGAATAAGTTAAGTAGAAATTTAAAAGATAGGTCTTTTTCTTCATGCATTCATGACTTCTCAAAAAGAGACATATATGGGGTTACCTAGACCAATTCAAATAAAAAACAGAAATTAACCAATCTCCTTATTATTTAATATATGTACAATTTACACATGGGTCCTTTCCCTTAAAAAATATATATCTCCAAAATAAAAAGTAGAGATATATAAAAAAAGATATAAAATTAATAGTACAAACTTTATACTATGACCCAATATTTTTATCGTAATTGGATAAATATAAATAAAAATTATAGGAAACACTTACCGAAGAAGTCATTTGCATGTTATTCATCGCTAAAAAGTTATTTCAAAATTAATTTGATAAATTTAATTGTTGTATAAAAATAATATTTTATTTCTTTATAAAATCCTTTCATTTAATTCCTCTCGTGAGATTAATATTATGCACTATTTTGATGCTTTTTGTCATTATACATATGTGAAACTATTAATTCATTTATATACAAAAGATATACTCTTTTATACCATTGAATTAATATTTCAACCAATAGGATTATTGTATTCGATTGTATGCTTTGCGAGATTAGAGTGTAAGCGGATTCAAATTCTTCATACTAAGATTGGATAAATTTAATATTGATACATTTTTTTTATCAAAATCGGAAGGTGATTTTCAAATAATTATTGTAGTAAATTCTAAATATTTCGACTATGAAAATAACTTATTTTATATATTATAATTATAATCTTAAACGAGATTAAAAAGAATGAGAAATTTATGATTTTTTATATCTAATCTTTTTCATTCATATTTTACATTATTTTAAAAATTTATTTGTTGTTTATTTGTGACAACCTCTTTCATTTTAAATTGTAAGATTATCTATCTAGGCCCCTGCTTTGAATTAAACCTAATAGAGTGTTAAGTGTTTATTTGTATTACTTGACTTGAATAAGTTAAGTAGAAATTTAAAGGATAGGTCTTTTTCTTCAAGCATTCATGACTTCTCAAAAAGAGACATATATGGGGTTACCTAGACCAATTCAAAGAGAAAACACAAATTAACCAATCACCTTATTATTTAATATATGTACAATTTATACATCGATCATTTTCCTTGAAAAATATATATCAACAAAATAAAAAGTTGAGATATATAAAAAACAAAGAAGGAAAATTAATAGTAAAAACTTTATACTATGACCCAATATCCTTCTCAGAATTGGCTAAATATAAATGAAAATTATAGGAAACACTTACCAAAGAAGTCATTTGCATTTTATTCATCGTTAAAAATTATTTCAAAATTAATTTGATAAAATGAATTGATGTATAAAAATAATATTTTATTTCTTTATAAAATCCGTTCATTTGATTCCTCTCGTGAGATTAATAATATGCACTATTTTCATGCTTTTTCGTCATTATACATATGTGAAACTATTAATTCATTTATATACAAAAGATCTAATCTTTTATAGCTTTGAATTAATATTTCAATCAATAGGATTCTTGTATTCGATTGCATGCTTTGTGAGATTAGAGTGTAAGCGAATTCAAATTCTTCATAGTAAGATTGGATAAATTTAATGTTGATACATTTTTTTTATTAAAATCGGAAGGTGATTTTCAAATAATTATTATAGTAAATTCTAAATATTTCGACTATGAAAATAACTTATTTTATATATTTTAATTATAATCTTAAACGAGATTAAAAAGAATGAGAAATTCTAGATTTTTTTATATCTTATCTTTTTCATTCATATTTTACATTATTTTAAAATTTTATTTGTTGTTTATTTGTGTCAACCTCTTTCATTTTGAATTGTAAGATTATCTCTCTAGGCCCCTGCTTTGAATTAAACCTAATAGAGTGTTAAGTGTTTATTTGTATTATTTTACTTGAATAAGTTAAGTAGAAATTTAAAAGATAGGTCTTTTTCTTCATGCATTCATGACTTCTCAAAAAGAGACATATATGGGGTTACCTAGACCAATTCAAATAAAAAACAGAAATTAACCAATCTCCTTATTATTTAATATATGTACAATTTACACATGGGTCCTTTCCCTTAAAAAATATATATCTCCAAAATAAAAAGTAGAGATATATAAAAAAAGATATAAAATTAATAGTACAAACTTTATACTATGACCCAATATTTTTATCGTAATTGGATAAATATAAATAAAAATTATAGGAAACACTTACCGAAGAAGTCATTTGCATGTTATTCATCGCTAAAAAGTTATTTCAAAATTAATTTGATAAATTTAATTGTTGTATAAAAATAATATTTTATTTCTTTATAAAATCCTTTCATTTAATTCCTCTCGTGAGATTAATATTATGCACTATTTTGATGCTTTTTGTCATTATACATATGTGAAACTATTAATTCATTTATATACAAAAGATATACTCTTTTATACCATTGAATTAATATTTCAACCAATAGGATTATTGTATTCGATTGTATGCTTTGCGAGATTAGAGTGTAAGCGGATTCAAATTCTTCATACTAAGATTGGATAAATTTAATATTGATACATTTTTTTTATCAAAATCGGAAGGTGATTTTCAAATAATTATTGTAGTAAATTCTAAATATTTCGACTATGAAAATAACTTATTTTATATATTATAATTATAATCTTAAACGAGATTAAAAAGAATGAGAAATTTATGATTTTTTATATCTAATCTTTTTCATTCATATTTTACATTATTTTAAAAATTTATTTGTTGTTTATTTGTGACAACCTCTTTCATTTTAAATTGTAAGATTATCTATCTAGGCCCCTGCATTGAATTAAACCTAATAGAGTGTTAAATGTTTAGTTGTATTACTTGACTTAAATATGTTAAGTAGATATTTAAAGGATAGGTCTTTTTCTTCAAGCATTCATGACTTCTCAAAAAGAGACATATATGGGGTTACCTAGACCAATTCAAAGAGAAAACACAAATTAACCAATCACCTTATTATTTAATATATGTACAATTTATACATCGATCATTTTCCTTGAAAAATATATATCAACAAAATAAAAAGTTGAGATATATAAAAAACAAAGAAGGAAAATTAATAGTAAAAACTTTATACTATGACCCAATATCCTTCTCAGAATTGGCTAAATATAAATGAAAATTATAGGAAACACTTACCAAAGAAGTCATTTGCATTTTATTCATCGTTAAAAATTATTTCAAAATTAATTTGATAAAATGAATTGATGTATAAAAATAATATTTTATTTCTTTATAAAATCCGTTCATTTGATTCCTCTCGTGAGATTAATAATATGCACTATTTTCATGCTTTTTCGTCATTATACATATGTGAAACTATTAATTCATTTATATACAAAAGATCTAATCTTTTATAGCTTTGAATTAATATTTCAATCAATAGGATTCTTGTATTCGATTGCATGCTTTGTGAGATTAGAGTGTAAGCGAATTCAAATTCTTCATAGTAAGATTGGATAAATTTAATGTTGATACATTTTTTTTATTAAAATCGGAAGGTGATTTTCAAATAATTATTATAGTAAATTCTAAATATTTCGACTATGAAAATAACTTATTTTATATATTTTAATTATAATCTTAAACGAGATTAAAAAGAATGAGAAATTCTAGATTTTTTTATATCTAATCTTTTTCATTCATATTTTACATTATTTTAAAATTTTATTTGTTGTTTATTTGTGTCAACCTCTTTCATTTTGAATTGTAAGATTATCTCTCTAGGCCCCTGCTTTGAATTAAACCTAATAGAGTGTTAAGTGTTTATTTGTATTATTTTACTTGAATAAGTTAAGTAGAAATTTAAAAGATAGGTCTTTTTCTTCATGCATTCATGACTTCTCAAAAAGAGACATATATGGGGTTACCTAGACCAATTCAAATAAAAAACAGAAATTAACCAATCTCCTTATTATTTAATATATGTACAATTTACACATGGGTCCTTTCCCTTAAAAAATATATATCTCCAAAATAAAAAGTAGAGATATATAAAAAAAGATATAAAATTAATAGTACAAACTTTATACTATGACCCAATATTTTTATCGTAATTGGATAAATATAAATAAAAATTATAGGAAACACTTACCGAAGAAGTCATTTGCATGTTATTCATCGCTAAAAAGTTATTTCAAAATTAATTTGATAAATTTAATTGTTGTATAAAAATAATATTTTATTTCTTTATAAAATCCTTTCATTTAATTCCTCTCGTGAGATTAATATTATGCACTATTTTGATGCTTTTTGTCATTATACATATGGGGTTACCATTAATTCATTTATATACAAAAGATATACTCTTTTATACCATTGAATTAATATTTCAACCAATAGGATTATTGTATTCGATTGTATGCTTTGCGAGATTAAAGTGTAAGCGAATTCAAATTCTTCATACTAAGATTGGATAAATTTAATATTGATACACTTTTTTATCAAAATCGGAAGGTGATTTTCAAATAATTATTGTAGTAAATTCTAAATATTTCGACTATGAAAATAACTTATTTTATATATTATAATTATAATCTTAAACGAGATTAAAAAGAATGAGAAATTTTAGATTTTTTATATCTAATCTTTTTCATTCATATTTTACATTATTTGAAAATTTTATTTGTTGTTTATTTGTGACAACCTCTTTCATTTTAAATTGTAAGATTATCTATCTAGGCCCCTGCATTGAATTAAACCTAATAGAGTGTTAAATGTTTAGTTGTATTACTTGACTTAAATAAGTTAAGTAGATATTTAAAGGATAGGTCTTTTTCTTCATGCATTCATGACTTCTCAAAAAGAGACATATATGGGGTTACCTGGACCAATTCAAAGAGAAAACACAAATTAACCAATCACCTTATTATTTAATATATGTACAATTTATACATCGATCATTTTCCTTGAAAAATATATATCAACAAAATAAAAAGTAGAGATATATAAAAAAAAGAAGGAAAATTAATAGTACAAACTTTATACTATGATCCAATATCCTTATAAGAATTCGGTAAATATAAATGAAAATTATAGGAAACACTTACCGAAGAAGTCATTTGCATTTTATTCATCGCGAAAAAGTTATTTCAGAATTAATTTGATAAATTGAAATAATGTATAAAAATAATATTTTATTTCTTTATAAAATCCATTCATTCGATTCCTCTCGTGAGATTAATATTATGCACTATTTTCATGCTTTTTCGTCCTTATATATATGTGAAACTATTAATTCATTTATATACAAAAGCTCAATTCTTTAATACTATTGAATTTATATATGAATCAATAGGATTATTGTATTCGATTGTATGCTTTTTTAGATTAGAGTGTAAGCAAATTCAAATTCTTCATACTAAGATTGGATGAATTTAATATTGAAACCTTTTTTACTAAAATCGGAAGGTGATTTTCAAATAATTATTATAGTAAATTCTAAATATTTCGACTATGAAAATAACTTATTTTATATATTTTAATTATAATCTTAAAGGAGATTAAAAATAATGAGAAATTTTAGATTTTTTATATCTAATCTTTTTCATTCATATTTTACATTATTTTAAAATTTTATTTGTTGTTTATTTATGTCAACCTCTTTCATTTTAAATTGTAAGATTATCTCTCTAGGCCCCTGCTTTGAATTAAACCTAATAGAGTGTTAAGTGTTTATTTGTATTACTTGACTTGAATAAGTTAAGTAGAAATTTAAAGGATAGGTCTTTTTCTTCATGCATTCATGACTTCTCAAAAAGAGACATATATGGGGTTACCTAGACCAATTCAAATAGAAAACAGAAATTAACCAATATCCTTATTATTTAATATATGTACAATTTACACATGGGTCCTTTTCCTTCAAAAATATATATCTCCAAAATAAAAAGTAGAGATATATAAATAAAGATGGAAAATTAATAGTACAAACTTTATACTATGACCCAATATTCTTATCGGAATTGGATAAATATAAATAAAAATTATAGGAAACACTTACCGAAGAAGTCATTTGCATATTATTCATCGCTAAAAAGTTATTTCAAAATTAATTTGATAAATTTAATTGTTGTATAAAAATAATATTTTATGTCTTTATAAAATCCTTTCATTTAATTCCTCTCGTGAGATTAATATTATGCACTATTTTGATGCTTTTTGTCATTATACATATGTGAAACTATTAATTCATTTATATACAAAAGATCTACTCTTTTATACCATTGAATTAATATTTCAACCAATAGGATTATTGTATTCGATTGTATGCTTTGTGAGATTAGAGTGTAAGCGAATTCAAAATCTTCATACTAAGATTGGATAAATTTAATATTGATACATTTTTTTATCAAAATCGGAAGGTGATTTTCAAATAATTATTGTAGTAAATTCTAAATATTTCGACTATGAAAATAACTTATTTTATATATTATAATTATAATCTTAAACGAGATTAAAAAGAATGAGAAATATTAGATTTTTTATATCTAATCTTTTTCATTCATATTTTACATTATTTTAAAATTTTATTTGTTGTTTATTTGTGGCAACCTCTTTCATTTTAAATTGTAAGATTATCTATCTAGGCCCCTGCATTGAATTAAACCTAATAGAGTGTTAAATGTTTAGTTGTATTACCTGACTTAAATAAGTTAAGTAGATATTTAAAGGATAGGTCTTTATCTTCATGCATTCATGACTTCTCAAAAAGAGACATATATGTCGTTACCTAGACCAATTCAAAGAGAAAACACAAATTAACCAAACACCTTATTATTTAATATATAAACAATTTACACATGGGTCATTTTCCTTCAAAAATATATATCACCAAAATAAAAAGTAGAGATAATTAAAAAAAGGAGGAAAATTAATAGTACAAACTTTATACTATGACCCAATATCCTTATAAGAATTGGGTAAATATAAATGAAAATTATAGGAAATACTTACCGAAGAAGTCATTTGCATTTTATTCATCGCGAAAAAGTTATTTCAGAATTAATTTGATAAATTAAATTAATGTATAAAAATAATATTTTATTTCTTTATTAAATCCATTCATTCGATTCCTCTCGTGAGATTAATATTATGCACTATTTTCATGCTCTTTCGTCATTATATATATGTGAAACTATTAATTCATTTATATACAAATGCTCAATTCTTTAATACCATTGAATTTATATATGAATCAATAGGATTATTGTATTCGATTGTATGCTTTTTTATATTAGAGTGTAAGCGAATTCAAAATTCTTCATACTAAGATTGGATCAATTTAATATTGATACATTTTATTACGTGACTTGAATAAGTTAAGTAGAAATTTCAACTATATGTCCTTCTCTTCATGCATTCATGACTTCTCAAAAAGACACAAATATGGCGTTACCTAAACAAATTCAAAGAGAAAACAAAAATTAACCACTCACCTTATTATTTATTATATGTACAATTAATACATATGTCCTTCTCTTTAAAAAATATATATCTCGAAAATAAAAAGTAGAGATAAATATAATAAATAACAAAAATGAATAGTACAAACTTTATTCTATGACCTAATATCCTTGTCACAATTGGTTTAATATAGAACAAAAATTTAGGAAATACTTTCCCAAGTAGTCATTTGCATCAAATTCATCCCTAAAATGTGATTTCAAAATTTATTTGATAAATTTAATTGATGTATAAAAATAATATTTTATTTCCATATAAAATCCTTTAATTTGATTCCTTTCGTGAGATTAATGTTATGCACTATTTTTAGGATTTTTCAACTTTATACATATGACAAACTATTATTTCATTTATATACAGAAGCTCAATTCTTTTAGAGGTTTGAATTAATATTTGAACCAATAGGATTATTGTATTTGAGTCTATGCTTTGTGAGATTAGAGTCTAAGCGAATTCAAATTCTTAATACAATGATTTAATAAATTTAATAATGATACATTTTTTTAAATCGGAAAGTAATTTTCAACTAATTATTTTAGTAAATCCTAAATATCTCGAATATTAAAATAATGTATTTTATAGATTTTAATTGTAATCTTAAACGATATTAAAAAGAATGAGAAGTTTTAGATTTTTTATATCTTATCTTTGTCATTCATATTTTTCTTTATTTTAAAATTTTATTTGTTGTTTATTTGTGTTAACTTTTTGAGACAAATATGGGGTTACTTGAAAGAAATTCAAAGAGAAAACACAAATTAATCACTCACCTTATTATTTATTATATGTACAATTTGTACATGGTTCCTTTTCCTTAAAAAATATATATCTCGAAAATAAAAAGTAGAGATAAATAAAAACGAATAGTATAAACTTTATACCATGACCCAATATCCTTGTTAGAATTGGTTTAATATAGAACAAATATTTAAGAAATACTTTCCGAAAAAATAATTTGCATTACATTCATCTCTACAAAGTGATTTCAAAATTTATTTGATAAATTTAATTGATGTATAAAAATAATATTTTATTTCCTTATAAAATCCTTTAATTTGATTCCTTTCGTGGGATTAATATTATGCACTATTTTTAGGATTTTTGAACTTTATACATATGCCAAACTATTATTTCATTTTTATACAGAAGCTCAATTCTTTTAGACCTTTGAATTAATATTTGAACCAATATGATTATTATATTTGAGTCTATGCTTTGTGAGATTAGAGTCTAAGCGAATTCAAATTCTTAATACTATGATTTAATAAATTTAATAATGATACATTTTTTTTATTAAAATCGAAAATTAATTTTCAACTAATTATTTTAGTAAATCCTAAATATGTCGAATATTAAAATAACTTATTTTATACATTTTAATTGTAATCTTAAACGATATTAAAAAGAATGAGAAGTTTTAGATTTTTTATATCTTATCTTTGTCATTCATATTTTTCTTTATTTTAAAATTTTATTTGTTGTTTATTTGTGTTAACTTTTTGAGACAAATATGGGGTTACCTGAAAGAAATTCAAAGAGAAAACACAAATTAATCACTCACCTTATTATTTAATATATGTACAATTTGTACATGGTTCATTTTCCTTAAAAGATATATATCTCGAAAATAAAAAGTAGAGATAAATAAAATAAAGAATAGTATAAACTTTATACCATGACCCAATATCCTTGCTAGAATTGGTTTAATATAGAACAAATATTTAAGAAATACTTTCCGAAGAAATAATTTGCATTACATTCATCCCTACAAAGTGATTTCAAAATTTATTTGATAAATTTAATTGATGTATAAAAATAATATTTTATTTCCTTATAAAATCCTTTAATTTAATTCATTTCGTGAGATTAATATTATGCACTATTTTTAAGATTTTTCAACTTTATACATATGACAAACTATTATTTCATTTATATACAGAGCCCGATTCATTTAGATCTTTGAATTAATATTTGAACCAATAGGATTATTGTATTTGAGTTTATGCTTTGTGAGATTTGAGTCTAAGCGAATTTAAATTCTTAATACAATGATTTAATAAATTTAATAATGATACATTTTTTTAAATCGGAAAGTAATTTTCAACTAATTATTTTAGTAAATCCTAAATATGTCGAATATTAAAATAACGTATTTTATAAATTTTAATTATAATCTTAAACGACATTAAAAAGAATGAGAAGTTTTAGATTTTTTATATCTTATCTTTGTCATTCATATTTTTCTTTATTTTTAAAATTTTATTTGTTGTTTATTTGTGTTAACTTTTTGAGACAAATATGGGGTTACTTGAAAGAAATTCAAAGAGAAAACACAAATTAATCACTCAACTTATTATTTAATATATGTACAATTTGTACATGGTTCCTTTTCCTTAAAAAAATATATATCTCGAAAATAAAAAGTAGAGATAAATAAAAACGAATAGTATAAACTTTATACCATGACCTAATATCCTTGTCAGAATTGGTTTAATATAGAACAAAAATTTAAGAAATACTTTCCGAAGAAATAATTTGCATTAAATTCATCCCTACAAAGTGATTTCAAAATTTATTTGATAAATTTAATTGATGTATAAAAATAATATTTCATTTCCTTATAAAATCCTTTAATTTGATTCCTTTCGTGAGATTAATATTATGCACTATTTTTAAGATTTTTCAACTTTATACATATGACAAACTATTATTTCATTTATATAGAGAAGCCCGATTCTTTTAGATCTTTGAATTAATATTTGAACCAATAGGATTATTGTATTTGACTTTATGCTTTGAGAGATTTGAGTCTAAGCGAATTCAAATTCTTAATACAATGATTTAATAAATTTAATAATGATACATTTTTTTTAAATCGGAAAGTAATTTTCAACTAATTATTTTAGTAAATCCTAAATATGTCGAATATTAAAATAACGTATTTTATAGATTTTAATAATAATCTTAAACGACATTAAAAAGAATGTGAAGTTTTAGATTTTTTATATCTTATCTTTGTTATTCATATTTTTCTTTATTTTAAAATTTTATTTGTTGTTTATTTGTGTTAACTTTTTGAGACAAATATGGGGGTTACTTGAAAGAAATTCAAAGAGAAAACACAAATTAATCACTCACCTTATTATTTATTATATGTACAATTTGTACATGGTTCCTTTTCCTTAAAAAATATATATCTCGAAAATAAAAAGTAGAGATAAATAAAAACGAATAGTATAAACTTTATACCATGACCCAATATCCTTGTCAGAATTGGTTTAATATAGAACAAATATTTAGGAAATACTTTCCGAAAAAGTCATTTGCATCAAATTCATCCCTAAAAGGTTATTTCAAAATTTATTTGATAAATTTAATTGATGTATAAAAATAATATTTTATTTCGTTATAAAATCCCTTAATTTGATTCCTTTCGTGAGATTAATATTATGCACTATTTTTAAGATTTTTCAACTTTATACATATGACAAACTATTATTTCATTTATATAGAGAAGCCCGATTCTTTTAGATCTTTGAATTAATATTTGAACCAATAGGATTATTGTATTTGACTTTATGCTTTGTGAGATTTGAGTCTAAGCGAATTCAAATTCTTAATACAATGATTTAATAAATTTAATAATGATACATTTTTTTTAAATCGGAAAGTAATTTTCAACTAATTATTTTAGTAAATCCTAAATATGTCGAATATTAAAATAACGTATTTTATGTATTTTAATTATAATCTTAAACGACATTAAAAAGAATGTGAAGTTTTAGATTTTTTATATCTTATCTTTGTTATTCATATTTTTCTTTATTTTAAAATTTTATTTGTTGTTTATTTGTGTTAACTTTTAGAGACAAATATGGGGTTACTTGAAAGAAATTCAAAGAGAAAACACAAATTAATCACTCACCTTATTATTTATTATATGTATAATTTGTACATGGTTCCTTTTCCTTAAAAAATATATATCTCGAAAATAAAAAGTAGAGATAAATAAAAACGAATAGTATAAACTTTATACCATGACCTAATATCCTTGTCAGAATTGGTTTAATATAGAACAAAAATTTAGGAAATACTTTCCGAAAAAGTCATTTGCATCAAATTCATCCCTAAAAGGTTATTTCAAAATTTATTTGATAAATTTAATTGATGTATAAAAATAATATTTTATTTCGTTATAAAATCCCTTAATCTTTCGTGAGATTAATATTATGCACTAGTTTTTGGATTTTTCAACTTTATACATATGCCAAACTTTTATTTCATTTATATACAGAAGCTCAATTCTTTTAGACCTTTGAATTAATATTTGAACCAATAGGATTATTGTATTTGAGTTTATGCTTTGTGAGATTAGAGTCTAAGCGAATTCAAATTCTTAATACTATGATTTGATAAAATTAATACTGATACATTTTTTTTTAAATCGGAACGTAATTTTCAACTAATTATTTTAGTAAATCCTAAATATGTCGAATATTAAAATAACTTATTTTATAAATTTTAGTTGTAATCTTAAACGACATTAAGAAGAATGAGAAGTTAAGATTATTTATATCTTATCTTTGTCATTCATATTTTTCTTTATTTTAAAATTTTATTTGTTGTTTATTTGTGTTAACTTTTTGAGACAAAAATGGGGTTACCTGAAAGAAATTCAAAGAGAAAACACAAATTAATCACTATTCTTATTATTTAATATATGTACAATTTGTACATGGTTCCTTTTCCTTAAAAAATATATATCTCGAAAATAAAAAGTTGAGATAAATAAAATAAAGAATAAAAACGAATAATATAAACTTTATACCATGACCCAATATCCTTGTCAGAATTGGTTTAATATACAACCAAAATTTAGGAAATACTTTCCGAAGAAGTGATTTGCATCAAATTCATCCCTAAAAGGTTATTTCAAAATTTATTTGATAAATTTAATTGATGTATAAAAATAATATTTTATTTGGTTATAAAATCCTTTAATTTGATTCCTTTCGTGGGATTAATATTATGCACTATTTTTAGGATTTTTGAACTTTGTACATATGCCAAACTATTATTTCATTTTTATAAAGAAGCTAAATTCTTTTAGACCTTTGAATTAATATTTGAACCAATAGGATTATTATATTTGAGTCTATGCTTTGTGAGATTAGAGTCTAAGCGAATTCAAATTCTTAATACTATGATTTAATAAATTTAATAATGATACATTTTTTTTATTAATATCGAAAAGTTATTTTCAACTAATTATTTTAGTAAATCCTAAATATGTCGAATATTAAAATAACTTATTTTATACATTTTAATTGTAATCTTAAATGACATTAAAAATAATGAGAAGTTTTAGATTTTTTATATCTTATCTTTGTAATTCATATTTTTCTTTATTTTAAAATTTTATTTGTTGTTTATTTGTGTTAACTTTTTGAGACAAATATGGGGTTACGTGAAAGAAATTCAAAGAGAAAACACAAATTAATCACTCACCTTATTATTTAATATATGTACAATTTGTACATGGTTCCTTTTCCTTAAAAAATATATATCTCGAAAATAAAAAGTAGAGATAAATAAAAACAAATAGTATAAACTTTATACCCTGACCCAATATCCTTGTTACAATTGGTTTAATATAGAACAAATATTTAAGAAATACTTTCCGAAGAAATAATTTGCATTAAATTCATCCCTACAAAGTGATTTCAAAATTTATTTGATAAATTTAATTGATGTATAAAAACAATATTTTATTTCCTTATAAAATCCTTTAATTTAATTCCTTTCGTGAGATTAATATTATGCACTATTTTTAAGATTTTTCAACTTTATACATATGACAAACTATTATTTCAATTATATACAGAAGCCCGATTCTTTTAGATCTTTGAATTAATGTTTGAACCAAGAGGATTATTGTATTTGAGTTTATGCTTTGTGAGATTTGAGTCTAAGCGAATTTAAATTCTTAATCCAATGATTTAATAAATTTAATAATAATACATTTTTTTTAAATCGGAAAGTAATTTTCAACTAATTATTTTAGTAAATCCTAAATATGTCGAATATTAAAATAACGTATTTTATAGATTTTAATTATAATCTTAAACGACATTAAAAAGAATGAGAAGTTTTAGACTTTTTATATCTTATCTTTGTTATTCATATTTTTCTTTATTTTAAAATTTTATTTGTTGTTTATTTGTGTTAACTTTTTGAGACAAATATGAGGTTACTTGAAAGAAATTCAAAGAGAAAACAAAAATTAATCACTCACCTTATTATTTAATATATGTACAATTTGTACATGGTTCCTTTTGCTTAAAAAATATATATCTCGAAAATAAAAAGTAGAGATAAATAAAAACGAATAGTATAAACTTTATACCATGACGCAATATCCTTGTTAGAATTGGTTTAATATAGAACAAATATTCAAGAAATACTTTCCGAAGAAATAATTTGCATTAAATTCATCCCTACAAAGTGATTTCAAAATTTATTTGATAAATTTAATTGATGTATAAAAATAATATTTTATTTCCTTATAAAATCCTTTAATTTGATTCCTTTCGTGAGATTAATATTATTCACTATTTTTAAGATTTTTCAACTTTATACATATGACAAACTATTATTTCATTTATATAGAGAAGCCCGATTCTTTTAGATCTTTGAATTAATATTTGAACCAATAGGATTATTGTATTTGAGTTTATGTTTTGTGAGATTTGAGTCTTAGCGAATTCAAATTCTTAATACAATGATTTAATAAATTTAATAATGATACATTTTTTTTAAATCGGAACGTAATTTTCAACTAATTATTTTAGTAAATCCTAAATATGTCGAATATTAAAATAACGTATTTTATAGATTTTAATTGTAATCTTAAACGATATTAAAAAGAATGAGAAGTTTTAGATTTTTTATATCTTATCTTTGTCATTCATATTTTTCTTTATTTTAAAATTTTATTTGTTGTTTATTTGTGTAAACTTTTTGAGACAAATATGGGGTTATTGAAAGAAATTCAAAGAGAAAACACAAATTAATCACTCACCTTATTATTTATTATATGTACAATTTGTACATGGTTTCTTTTCCTTAAAAAATATATATCTCGAAAATAAAAAGTAGAGATAAATAAAAACGAATAGTATAAACTTTATACCATGACGCAATATCCTTGTTAGAATTGGTTTAATATAGAACAAATATTCAAGAAATACTTTCCGAAGAAATAATTTGCATTAAATTCATCCCTACAAAGTGATTTCAAAATTTATTTGATAAATTTAATTGATGTATAAAAATAATATTTTATTTCCTTATAAAATCCTTTAATTTGATTCCTTTCGTGAGATTAATGTTATGCACTATTTTTAGGATTTTTCAACTTTATACATATGACAAACTATTATTTCATTTATATACAGAAGCTCAATTCTTTTAGAGGTTTGAATTAATATTTGAACCAATAGGATTATTGTATTTGAGTCTATGCTTTGTGAGATTAGAGTCTAAGCGAATTCAAATTCTTAATACAATGATTTAATAAATTTAATAATGATACATTTTTTTAAATCGGAAAGTAATTTTCAACTAATTATTTTAGTAAATCCTAAATATCTCGAATATTAAAATAATGTATTTTATAGATTTTAATTGTAATCTTAAACGATATTAAAAAGAATGACAAGTTTTAGATTTTTTATATCTTATCTTTGTCATTCATATTTTTCTTTATTTTAAAATTTTATTTGTTGTTTATTTATGTTAACTTTTTGAGACAAATATGGGGTTACCTGAAAGAAATTCAAAGAGAAAGCACAAATTAATCACTCAACTTATTATTTAATATATGTACAATTTGTACATTGTTCCTTTTCCTTAAAAAATATATATCTCGAATATAAAAAGTAGAGATAAATTAAAACGAATAGTATAAACTTTATACCATGACCCAATATCCTTGTCAGAATTGGTTTAATATAGAACAAAAATTTAGGAAATACTTTCCGAAAAAGTCATTTGCATCAAATTCATCCCTAAAAGGTTATTTTAAAATTTATTTGATAAATTTAATTGATGTATAAAAATAATATTTTATTTCGTTATAAAATCCCTTAATCTTTTGTGAGATTAATATTATGCACTAGTTTTAGGATTTTTCAACTTTATACATATGCCAAACTATTATTTCATTTATATACAGAAGCTCAATTCTTTTAGACCTTTGAATTAACATTTGAACCAATAGGATTATTGTATTTGAGCTAATGCTTTGTGAGATTAGAGTTTAAGGGAATTCAAATTCTTAATACTATGATTTGATAAATTTAATATTGATACATTTTTTTTAAATCGGAACGTAATTTTCAACTAATTATTTTAGTAAATCCTAAATATGTCGAATATTAAAATAACTTATTTTATAAATTTTAGTTGTAAACTTAAACGACATTAAGAAGAATGAGAAGTTAAGATTATTTATATCTTATCTTTGTCATTCATATTTTTCTTTATTTCAAAATTTTATTTGTTGTTTATTTGTGTTAACTTTTTGAGACAAAAATGGGGTTACCTGAAAGAAATTCAAAGAGAAAACACAAATTAATCACTCACTTTATTATTTAATATATGTACAATTTGTACATGGTTCCTTTTCCTTAAAAAATATATATCTCTAAAATAAAAAGTAGAGATAAATAAAATAAAGAATAAAAACGAATAATATAAACTTTATACCATGACCCAATATCCTTGTCAGAATTGGTTTAATATACAACCAAAATTTAGAAAATACTTTCCGAAGAATTGATTTGAATCAAAATTCATCCCTAAAAGGTTATTTCAAAATTTATTTGATAAATTTAATTGATGTATAAAAATAATATTTTATTTGGTTATAAAATCCTTAAATTTGATTCCTTTCGTGAGATTAATATTATGCACTATTTTTAGGATTTTTGAACTTTATACATATGCCAAACTATTATTTCATTTTTATACAGAAGCTCAATTCTTTTAGACGTTTGAATTAATATTTGAACCAATAGGATTATTATATTTGAGTCTATGCTTTGTGAGATTAGAGTCTAAGCGAATTCAAATTCTTAATTCTATGATTTAATAAATTTAATAATGATACATTTTTTTTATTAAAATCGAAAAGTAATTTTCAACTAATTATTTTAGTAAATCCTAAATATGTCGAATATTAAAATAACTTATTTTTATAGATTTTAATTGTAATCTTAAATGACATTAAAAAGAATGAGAAGTTTTAGATTTTTTATATCTTATCTTTGTCATTCATATTTTTCTTTATTTTAAAATTTTATTTGTTGTTTATTTGTGTTAACTTTTTGAGACAAATATGTAAATAAAATAAAGAATAAAAACGAATAATATAAACTTTATACCATGGCCCAATATCCTTGTCAGAATTGGTTTAATATACAACCAAAATTTAGGAAATACTTTCCGAAGAAGTGATTTGCATCACATTCATCCCTAAAAGGTTATTTCAAAATTATTTGATAAATTTAATTGATGTATAAAAATAATATTTTATTTCGTTATAAAATCCTTTAATTTGATTCCTCTCTTGAGATTAATATTATGCACTATTTTGATGCTTTTTGTCATTATACATATGTGAAACTATTAATTCATTTATATACAAAAGATCTACTCTTTTATACCATTGAATTAATATTTCAACCAATAGGATTATTGTATTCGATTGTATGCTTTGTGAGATTAGAGTGTAAGCGAATTCAAAATCTTCATACTAAGATTGGATAAATTTAATATTGATACATTTTTTTATCAAAATCGGAAGGTGATTTTCAAATAATTATTATAGTAAATTCTAAATATTTCGACTATGAAAATAACTTATTTTATATATTATAATTATAATCTTAAACGAGATTAAAAAGAATGAGAAGTTTTAGATTTTTTATATCTTATCTTTGTCATTCATATTTTTCTTTATTTTAAAATTTTATTTGTTGTTTATTTGTGTTAACTTTTTGAGACAAATATGGGGTTACTTGAAAGAAATTCAAAGAGAAAACACAAATTAATCACTCACCTTTTTATTTAATATATGTACAATTTGTACATGGTTCCTTTTCCTTAAAAAATATATATCTCGAAAATAAAAAGTAGAGATAAATAAAAACGAATAGTATAAACTTTATACCATGACGCAATATCCTTGTTAGAATTGGTTTAATATAGAACAAATATTCAAGAAATACTTTCCGAAGAAATAATTTGCATTAAATTCATCCCTACAAAGTGATTTCAAAATTTATTTGATAAATTTAATTGATGTATAAAAATAATATTTTATTTCCTTATAAAATCCTTTAATTTGATTCCTTTCGTGAGATTAATATTATTCACTATTTTTAAGATTTTTCAACTTTATACATATGACAAACTATTATTTCATTTATATAGAGAAGCCCGATTCTTTTAGATCTTTGAATTAATATTTGAACCAATAGGATTATTGTATTTGAGTTTATGTTTTGTGAGATTTGAGTCTTAGCGAATTCAAATTCTTAATACAATGATTTAATAAATTTAATAATGATACATTTTTTTTAAATCGGAACGTAATTTTCAACTAATTATTTTAGTAAATCCTAAATATGTCGAATATTAAAATAACGTATTTTATAGATTTTAATTATAATCTTAAACGACATTAAAAAGAATGAGAAGTTTTAGATTTTTTATATCTTATCTTTGTCATTCATATTTTTCTTTATTTTAAAATTTTATTTGTTGTTTATTTGTGTAAACTTTTTGAGACAAATATGGGGTTACTTGAAAGAAATTCAAAGAGAAAACACAAATTAATCACTCACCTTATTATTTATTATATGTACAATTTGTACATGGTTCCTTTTCCTTAAAAAATATATATCTCGAATATAAAAAGTAGAGATAAATTAAAACGAATAGTATAAACTTTATACCATGACCCAATATCCTTGTCAGAATTGGTTTAATATAGAACAAATATTCAAGAAATACTTTCCGAAGAAATAATTTGCATTAAATTCATCCCTACAAAGTGATTTCAAAATTTATTTGATAAATTTAATTGATGTATAAAAATAATATTTTATTTCCTTATAAAATCCTTTAATTTGATTCCTTTCGTGAGATTAATGTTATGCACTATTTTTAGGATTTTTCAACTTTATACATATGACAAACTATTATTTCATTTATATACAGAAGCTCAATTCTTTTAGAGGTTTGAATTAATATTTGAACCAATAGGATTATTGTATTTGAGTCTATGCTTTGTGAGATTAGAGTCTAAGCGAATTCAAATTCTTAATACAATGATTTAATAAATTTAATAATGATACATTTTTTTTAAATCGGAAAGTAATTTTCAACTAATTATTTTAGTAAATCCTAAATATCTCGAATATTAAAATAATGTATTTTATAGATTTTAATTGTAATCTTAAACGATATTAAAAAGAATGAGAAGTTTTAGATTTTTTATATCTTATCTTTGTCATTCATATTTTTCTTTATTTTAAAATTTTATTTGTTGTTTATTTGTGTTAACTTTTTGAGACAAATATGGGGTTACTTGAAAGAAATTCAAAGAGAAAACACAAATTAATCACTCACCTTATTATTTATTATATGTACAATTTGTACATGGTTCCTTTTCCTTAAAAAATATATATCTCGAAAATAAAAAGTAGAGATAAATAAAAACGAATAGTATAAACTTTATACCATGACCCAATATCCTTGTCAGAATTGGTTTAATATAGAACAAATATTTAAGAAATACTTTCCGAAAAAATAATTTGCATTACATTCATCTCTACAAAGTGATTTCAAAATTTATTTGATAAATTTAATTGATGTATAAAAATAATATTTTATTTCCTTATAAAATCCTTTAATTTGATTCCTTTCGTGGGATTAATATTATGCACTATTTTTAGGATTTTTGAACTTTATACATATGCCAAACTATTATTTCATTTTTATACAGAAGCTCAATTCTTTTAGACCTTTGAATTAATATTTGAACCAATATGATTATTATATTTTAGACCTTTGAATTAATATTTGAACCAATATGATTATTATATTTGAGTCTATGCTTTGTGAGATTAGAGTCTAAGCGAATTCAAATTCTTAATACTATGATTTAATAAATTTAATAATGATACATTTTTTTTTATTAAAATCGAAAATTAATTTTCAACTAATTATTTTAGTAAATCCTAAATATGTCGAATATTAAAATAACTTATTTTATACATTTTAATTGTAATCTTAAATGACATTAAAAAGAATGAGAAGTTTTAGATTTTTTATATCTTATCTTTGTCATTCATATTTTTCTTTATTTTAAAATTTTATTTTGTTGTTTATTTGTGTTAACTTTTTGAGACAAATATGTAAATAAAATAAAGAAAAAAAAGGAATAATATAAACTTTATACCATGGCCCAATATCCTTGTCAGAATTGGTTTAATATACAACCAAAATTTAGGAAATACTTTTCCGAAGAAGTGATTTGCATCACATTCATCCCTAAAAGGTTATTTCAAAATTTATTTGATAAATTTAATTGATGTATAAAAATAATATTTTATTTCGTTATAAA
Source organism: Hippophae tibetana (assembly GCA_037013495.1). Lineage (NCBI taxonomy): Eukaryota > Viridiplantae > Streptophyta > Magnoliopsida > Rosales > Elaeagnaceae > Hippophae > Hippophae tibetana. The sequence goes on from CM072811.1 coordinate 533,678, forward strand.
ATCCTTTAATTTGATTCCTCTCTTGAGATTAATATTATGCACTATTTTGATGCTTTTTGTCATTAATACATATGTGAAACTATTAATTCATTTATATACAAAAGATCTACTCTTTTATACCATTGAGAATTAATATTTCAACCAATAGGATTATTGTATTCGATTGTATGCTTTGTGAGATTAGAGTGTAAGCGAATTCAAAATCTTCATACTAAGATTGGATAAATTTAATATTGATACATTTTTTTTTATCAAAATCGGAAAGGTGATTTTCAAATAATTATTATAGTAAATTCTAAATATTTCGACTATAAAAATAACTTATTTTATATATTATAATTATAATCTTAAACGAGATTAAAAAGAATGAGAAGTTTTAGATTTTTTATATCTTATCTTTGTCATTCATATTTTTCTTTATTTTAAAATTTTATTTGTTGTTTATTTGTGTTAACTTTTTGAGACAAATATGGGGTTACTTGAAAGAAATTCAAAGAGAAAACACAAATTAATCACTCACCCTTTTTATTTAATATATGTACAATTTGTACATGGTTCCTTTTCCTTAAAAAATATATATCTCGAAAATAAAAAGTAGAGATAAATAAAAACGAATAGTATAAACTTTATACCATGACGCAATATCCTTGTTAGAATTGGTTTAATATAGAACAAATATTCAAGAAATACTTTCCGAAGAAATAATTTGCATTAAATTCATCCCTACAAAGTGATTTCAAAATTTATTTGATAAATTTAATTGATGTATAAAAATAATATTTTATTTCCTTATAAAATCCTTTAATTTGATTCCTTTCGTGAGATTAATATTATTCACTATTTTTAAGATTTTTCAACTTTATACATATGACAAACTATTATTTCATTTATATAGAGAAGCCCGATTCTTTTAGATCTTTGAATTAATATTTGAACCAATAGGATTATTGTATTTGAGTTTATGTTTTGTGAGATTTGAGTCTTAGCGAATTCAAATTCTTAATACAATGATTTAATAAATTTAATAATGATACATTTTTTTTAAATCGGAACGTAATTTTCAACTAATTATTTTAGTAAATCCTAAATATGTCGAATATTAAAATAACGTATTTTATAGATTTTAATTATAATCTTAAACGACATTAAAAAGAATGAGAAGTTTTAGATTTTTTATATCTTATCTTTGTCATTCATATTTTTCTTTATTTTAAAATTTTATTTGTTGTTTATTTGTGTAAACTTTTTGAGACAAATATGGGGTTACTTGAAAGAAATTCAAAGAGAAAACACAAATTAATCACTCACCTTATTATTTATTATATGTACAATTTGTACATGGTTCCTTTTCCTTAAAAAATATATATCTCGAATATAAAAAGTAGAGATAAATTAAAACGAATAGTATAAAACTTTATACCATGACCCAATATCCTTGTCAGAATTGGTTTAATATAGAACAAATATTCAAGAAATACTTTCCGAAGAAATAATTTGCATTAAATTCATCCCTACAAAGTGATTTCAAAATTTATTTGATAAATTTAATTGATGTATAAAAATAATATTTTATTTCCTTATAAAAA